>CAJNDV010010113.1:71062-82747 GCA_905221635.1 Symbiodinium sp. CCMP2456
GTTCTTATCCCCCTCCCCCCACCCCCCACCCCCCACCCCGCCCTCTTCCGAAAGCACAGCAAAGTCCCATCGTAGCACCGAAACCGCAAAACCTGCAGAAAAGCGCGCGGCCTCATACCAGCGTGCGTGGCCCTAAATCCTAAACCCTAGCTTAAACCGCTGCTCGACTGGACTCGAAGGGCTCAGCCGGCCCCTGAGTGTAAACAGGACGAAGCCATCGAGGCCTTCTTTGCCAGACCTTCAGCCCCTGGTGGTAATTGAACTACGAACGAAAGGGCATAGGGTAGGGGGGCTTAGGGGTTTACAGTTTACAGTAGGGTTTAAGGTTACAGGGTTCGAGGTTTAGGGTCAAGGGCTAACTAAGGGTTTAGAGTTCAGGGCTTAGGCTTACTAACCGTCGGAGTACGACTAGGGGCTTAAGCGCCGGCAATGCTGACACAGCATGCGCTATATGCCCTTTGCCATCCCGCAGCGAAGATGCTTTCCTCAATGACTTGAAAGTGGAAGTCCCAAATCGTGTTGCACTCTCAACTGCGAAACGCTAGTGCCCAAAGCGATGAAGGCCTACTACGCAGGAGATGTAGTTTTAGAGTATTCCTGTGGGCTAGTGGGCACGGAGGCTCCAGAGGAGTTCTACATAGGAGTATGTAGTTGCCTGAGTGTCGCGCGCCACAACCTCCAGGTGCTCATAGAAACTTCCGGGTCGGATGGCGACCATGATGCAGCGAAGCCTGGATGCAAATCTCGGGGCATGGTTGACTGTGTGTTGATGTCGCGACTTCAACGGTTCAGCGGCTGTGTCGTGCACGTCGGGTGTCATCAGGGTGACGAAGCGCGCTGTCGGTTGTTTACCGGTAATATAGGGGCCTAAATACTTGCCTATACTATTTTGGGGGTTCCTGATTAAATAGTTATACTTTAATATACCTCAAAACCCTATTCTATTATTAAGGCTTCTACATTAGATCATCTACGGTTGGACACTGAGCCTTCGAAGCTGCCCTGAACGACAAACAGGACCACGCCGAAATCAGTGAAGCTCATTCTCTGACCGTTCAAGAAGATGGTGGGTTTGCAACTGTGGAGTTCTGAATGATGATCTGCGGCCTTCAAACATATCCCTGCACTCAACCAGAAGTAACATAGGGGCCTTAATGGTTATACCTTTTCTATTTTGGGGACTCCTTGCTATAATTATAGTATAATGGGCCCCAAAACCCCATTCTAATTATTAAGGCCCCTATATGATGCTTGCGGAGTCGCTCGGATAAATCTGGTTACTATCCCTCAGTCAAGGAAGCTCCACAGGTTCCTGGAGGCCGGCACCAGGACCCTTTTGTAGGGGAGGCTGCTTCTTAGTATCAGGCCTATGCCATATGCTCTCAGCACCTAAATAAGCAGGGTCTGCAGCTTCTGGGGCTCAGATTCTCGAGACTTTCTTCCGGCGATGTATCAGATTATCAGAAAGCCTTCAGCATGTCGTTGAACCATGCGCAGAGTCAAGAACAAACCGCTGCAGGGGCTGGTTGATAGATAGAGGAATATGGGTTCAAAGGCGAAACTGATTGACTTTGCGGGGCTTCATTTTATGTAACGGTATGCACATATGTAGTTCCATCATTAGGTGCACAGTAGAAAAGCGCACACGCTGGCGCACGTACATGTGTACATGCGCAAGTTCTTGAGTATAACTATCCAAACACACACACACACATATATATATATATAAATACACATTACACATATGTACATATGTACACATGTACATCTATACATATATGCATAGATGGGTATACGTATACACATATGCACATGTATGTATATATATATATACATGCATATATATATATATATCCCTCCCTCTCTGTAGAGGTGTGCATGTATATATATATATATATACATACATGTGATTAGATGCATTCATGTGCATGCACATAGACCCCGCGACAATACAAATATGTACGTCTGTAGGATATAGTATATATGCATAGATACAATCGCATACATGCACATACACCTAGAGTTGCAGGCACATATACAAATACGAAAACACATATGTATATACATATACATATATATATATATATATGTTTATGTGTTTACACATACACACTTGCATACATGCATGCAGCATACATACATACATAAATACGGACATACAAACATGCATACTAACATGCATATGTATACGTATATACATACACATATAGACTGTGTGTACCTATGTTGGTAATGCATGTAAGATGCATGTACTGTATTATGCTGGTTCCGATACAGGTAGATCTGTACCACATTCTGTTTTTGCCTGCTACCATTTTACGCAATTTTGTTGAATCATCTGTGTATGTATGTATGCATGCATGCATGCATGCATGCATGCTTGTATGTATGTGCACATCTACGAAGGCCGCCATGTCTGGAGATGGCGATCCGGCTGTGCGTGATGGTGTGGTGGCAGCAGATGAGACACAGGTTCGTCTCGGAGAGCCTAACCTGGTACTCGTAGTAGAGGAAGTAACGTTAGACCTTTTGGGGTGCTATAATCCCGACATGGTCACGAAGGTTGGTTGAGGTTTAGTTCCTCCACGACACTGTGCAAGTAAGCTGAGTTCGCAGGGCCGACCCTGTTGGGAAGCATGGATCTCGCGGGCCAAACCGCAGCGTGCAGGATCCGCTAGGGACACCAACTAAGCCGCTATTCACCTGGCGTAACACTTACCTATATTATTTTGGAGGTTCCATATTGTATTTATAGTAGTGTCGTGTCGGCTTAGAGCATCTCCGAGAACCACTGGAAATCTGATTTCATTGAAGTCGTGGCCTGCGCGCCCAGTGAAGCATGTGAATACGGGCATGTAAAGACCCGGCAACAGCAGCTGATTTGTGTGATGCTGTCTTGTCTTGCTTCTCAATCTGGCATCTTAGCATTTGCTGTGGATGTTATGTTTTACAATCGACATACTGCCGTCTCATGTCGGACTTCCGTTGTGCTAATTACTACATGCGACTTGAAACCCCTCAACCACAGCTTGTTGGAGTCCCTGCTGAAATCCTCAGCGCCTTCATCCGGGCGTAGATGCAGGCCCGCGCCATTTGGAGGCTTCGCGAAGGCGTCAGTGATGCGATGACTACGGCAGGTTATGTCTCCTGGCAGTGAAGTTCAATTGAAGATATGTCCGCTTCACATGTGAGCCTGACCTGGCTGGTATACAGAGATCACGTCCGACGTGGACGAGCAAACCTGAACAAACTCGACATCCTAAGGCATCGTGAGCCATTCAGATGACAGAAGAACACGTTCTGGTGCTGGACTGCCCTCAGCGTTATGCGCACACCCTTTGTACTGAATGGCTCCCAAAATTTGTACGTAGTTGCATGCAGGGTCAACCAACACATGTAGTAGATGCCACGAACGCATCTGCATGGGTAGTCCCGTCACAAACTTCAGCAGGATGTATACTTTAAGCAGCACTGAAGCCAAGGTGTACAAATACGACGTATCGCTGCCACTTCCTCGCATGTATGAGCTGGTCGAAGATACGCGGGCAAGGCTGCTTCAGCGTCGCAGCGGAGCAGTGCGACGTAGTTCCGGTGATCGCTCCGACTTGCCCTAAGGTGTCAGATTCCTTTTCTGCTTAAGTCCCTTACAGTATACGTGTCAAAATCCCAAAACAGAAAGTTTAGAAAATCCTCATGGAGCCCTCGCCTAGACCCAGGGCCTCAGATTCCGAAGCCATAAACCAGCTGAGCTGTGCAGGCTCCGAGATGCAGGTGTGGAGGCGCGACGGGTCGGTCAGAATGTGGTGTTGGGTATCAGGGCAATCTTACTCGGAGTTCGGCGAAAGTGCTGGACTCAGGGATTTTGTCGCGACGGTGTTGGAGCGGAATGCAGGGGCAGACGCGAAAACTGCGATTGTGAAGATCTGCTTTGCATTGGTCTGCTCGTGGCTGCTGCAGCACGTACTTACTACTTCTGTCACCATCATGTACACACCTGATGTTCTTGCGAAGCTCGGGCGGGGTGGCCGTGTATGCGCGGACGAATCCGACAGGAGTCGGCCAAAACTGCTGGATACGGGCATCTAGGCCGGACATCTTCGTGATCCTGTGGCAGGTTGTCCCTGGTTCATTCCAATCCCTGCCGATGCTTTCAACATCATTGCTGCGGTTCTCAAGCTCAAGCAGAACAACTGCAGTCAAAGGCTTCCGGATTGTCGGAAGCCCTGTAGAGCGATTTGACAGCTTCCAAGCAGGTACCTCCTGTTGTTCTCCAGAGTTAACAAGCCAAGCCCAACGTGGACTACGCGAAGCGTATTTGCAGCTTTCTGAGTGCAATGACAGTGTGGTTGAAGTTCGCCACAGCTGCGATACTGTTGAAGCCCCAGTCCCTATGTTTCTATCCCCTGGCAAAAAGTCATGTCTTCAAACCCCACCTGGACCCCGAAAGACGTACGAGGACTTCTGTAAGGTGAGGAAGTCATAACAAGGAACCCTAAAAAGGTAGTTTGTTCGGGTTAAGGTAAACCCTAAACCAAAACCGTAAACTCTAAACCTATGCCTCGCCACCCAAATCAGTGGCGGAGGCGATGCAAATCTCCACCTGAATGTGACGTCGCTGACTGGTCGGGACGACAAGGCTTGGAGGGTGGGGAGTATAGGGATTTCAAGGCTATAGGATTTCGAGATTCAAGAGATTTGGATTGGTTTACGGGCCTTTTGAAGATGAAAAGCGTTTGATCAGAAACCCTAACAACCTAAACCCTAAACCCCCCAAAGCCCCAAACCCTGAACCCTCCAACCCTAAATCCTAAAACCCCAAACCCACCAAACCCTCTAAACCCTAGAATCAGGTCCTGGATCTCTTGGAGCCATGGCTTTTTGAGTGGGTGGCGAAGGCCAGCGGCAGCGGCCCGGCCTTTCGATGGATCGGTCGTGGCAAAGACCTTGAACTAGCGAAACCGATTGTCTGCAGGGCCCCGATAAATTCTATGCTAGGGTTTCTAACAAGAACCTACCAAAAAAGTAGGTTATGGTAGTTAAAAGGATGCAGAGGAAGCACGGCCACCCCTTACGGCTGCTATTCCCAAACAAAGCACCCGGTATCTTTATCTCCGTATCTATGTCTAGGTTTTTGTCTTTGCCTGTGTATAGATAATGTGTATGTAAACGTGTATGTATATGCATATATATGTATACACGTACATACATACATACATACATACATACATACATACATACATACATACATACACACGATAGATAGATGGATAGATAGGTAGACAGATAGATACATAGAGATTGAGATTGAGATAGAGATTGAGAGACAGACAGGCAGGCAGACAGACAGAACGAAAGAACGAAAGAACGAAAGAATGAATTGAACAAAGAAGACGCAATAACAGAAGTGAGGCAAAGACAGAATTAGATAGATAAAAAGAGAACGAACATAATGAAAAACTAATATAACAAATAGAGAGAGAGAGAGAGGAGAGAGAGAGAGAGAGAGTGTGTGTGTGAGAGAGAGTTAATTGGCCATCTAGGGAACCCCAACAAGCCCCGAACCCTAAACCCAAATTCGCCCTTGAGCTTCGTCCTACGGCCCAGGCATCAGTGCGGAGCATGGCATCGGCCAATGCAAGCCTCATTTCCTACACCTCAGCAAGGCAGCCTCCTGACATGGCCAAGGGGTCGCAGTTTCGGAGTTCAGGTCCCAAATTTCGACTGCAAGTCAGGATCAGGGATATCGGGGTTTAGAAAGGGTTTGGGGTTGGGGCCGCCTGCCCTGGGAGCATGGATGCAGCAGTGGGAGGTGCATTTTCCTTTGCCAAACCTTCCCGCCTCACCACCAGCAACCAAGAATCCCCTGCACGCGAGCTTCCACGATCTGAGCATCTGAGGATAGCGCCGTCGATTTGATGAAGACTCTCGGCCGCGAGCAGTGTCTGAAGAGTGTTGCTGCGTGGGATTGCAGCATGTCGACTGTGAAATACCTTCTGTCGCCCAGGTGTGACGTGTAATCACAGTGTCATCACATATAGTTAGTCTAGACACCCGGTAAAGCATCCAAGCAGTACAACCACGGAGAGCCGGACGCCAAAACGTCTGCACACGAAGCCCTCAGGCGGAGTTGCGAGTTTGAGGGTAGGGCTGAATTTACCGTACACCCTGAATCTTGAGCCGACACGGGCTGGCGAAATACCGTATTCGCAGAGAACCGACGATTCAGCTTAACCAAAAAGCCTAAGGCCCAGGACCTAATCCACAGACCTTTAGCAACCCGCCTGGCACCGTTCCGAGGATGCTGAAAGCCACTTTGGATCCGCAGGGCATTTTGAATCCCTACAAGGTCTTGGTGTAAAAGGATGGACTCCTCTGAGGAGGACGTGATAGGTCACCCCACAAATGCACACAGACCCTAAACGCTAAACCTCCTATGAAGCTAAAGTAGCCAGAGAAGCCGTGAAAGCCTTACACGCAGCGTAGACTAGATCCTGTAGGCAGCTAACTAAAGTTGCCAACCGCGGGGTTTATCGTGTTGCTCCGTCTTCCAAAAGAAGATGAAAAGCAAAGCATAGAGTACATATAGAAGCGCAGATATAGATTATATAGATGCAGAAAATGCTAAGCTGCTAGACGCATGGATGGGTGCAGTATGTAGAAATGGACAGGTAGGTGGGCTTACTAGAATGTGTAAATAGGCTTTGCTACACTGTTACACCTGCCTTCCAGACCGACTCTCTGAGCATGAAGACACAGACATGCTTGAAAGTGTTAAGCGTTGATCATTGCCCCATACCCCCCTTAAACCCTAAACCCCCAGACCTACGACCCCCAGAGCCCCGGCGTCCTTGTCCAAAGCCCAAATTACCTGCAGAGCCAAACTTCAACCTTCGTTGCTAGTGTCATATGGGCACAGGGCTCTGACAATTCATAGCTGGTTTTCTGCAATGGTCCCTATAGTGTTATTACATCACTTGCCCGAAAACTCTGCTACAACCGTTACGGCCACTGTCTTAATTACAGTCTTTTGTAGGACAGATGGAGTCCTGTTCTGCTTCAGGGCTCGCCTCTCTGTACCCCTCAATGCAGGGGCCGTTTCACTTCTCTAGTAGCTCTAGCAGCTGGCCTTCACCCTCTTGCTTTGTCTTTTGTGCTTTCTTGAACTTCGTGCTTAATCTACCAGTAGTGTGTTTAGTCTGTAGTCACAAGACTTTGACGGTCACCCGTTACTATTGAGCATTGCACAGCCGCACAACGGCAATACAACAACACACGATACTCATTTCTGTCACTTTGCAGCGTGCGATTGAATCAGCGAGGTGCTCTGGTCTCGAAATGCACGATGAACTCACAGTGCTCGACTAGACAAAGGAAGCTGAGACTTGCATCTTGCGGAGGTATGTTTGATTAGAAGAAGCCGGACGCCATGCTGCGTTCTCTGGCGCGTGCTTGAGTGCCGGATTGCTCATATGGAAAATGGGGCCCACGGAACTCAAGGCTGAGAGTATGTTGGATCGCCAGACTTATCTATGTCGGCACGCCTAGGCAGGAAGCCGGCACAATGCTTCTCTTCGTATCTGTCGCATTTGCCGCTTTGACACCAACCTAGGAGGAGGACTAGCGGCCATATTCCAACAATTGGGGCAGCAACCAAAGGTAAAGCAGTCCCAAAGGCAGTTTGAGACCTGATGTGCCTCGGTAGAACTGTCCCGAGGCGCTTCGAATCCAGCGCGCACTGGCACAGGCGCGATCAGAAAGGGAGGACGTCGCTTGCAGCCATCGTTTTTTTGCTATGGGTGTGGTGCACTGTACCTGGAAGGGTTGCGAACAGAATAGAATAGAACAACTAAAAGATGATATAATGCAACTTAGTATGATCTAATGCATTCTTTGTACCATCTATGTAAAATATAAATGTATAAGTATATATGTATATGTGATGGCCGGTATGGGGACTTCGGACAGAGGGTCAGGAAGGTGTCGGGCTCAGCGCGTGGCCGTTCACAACGACACACGACAGGGTTTAGGGTTTGGTGTATGGCAACACTCGCGGATTGAAATCAAGATAAACAAACATGTCCAGAGGCATAGATAGCGGACTGTAGCTTCTGGCAGGCAGATCTAGCAGGTGACAAAGCAGAGGGTGTGACACTGCTCTCACTGTAGGATCCGTAACCATATGTCCGAATCAAACTCAGCTACTAGGCAGACTCCTCCCAAGGCCTCAATTTCCGCAAGATCCCCACCCCTTATCTCTATCCTAAGTGTGCAACCCTTGCATGAACCGCTATACGAACCGTCAACCCGAACCCTTGCAGCAAGTCTCCCGGCAACCCTAAACACCCTTTCTAATCTTTCTAGTGCCCCGGATGGTAACCTGACTTTCTAATCTTCAAGCCCAGACCTCTACCCGAAATTCGTGGGAGGGTTTAAGGTTCAGGGTTGCTGTAGAGGTTTATAATAGGGTTTCGGGTTCAGGGTTTCGCGTTTAGGGTCCAGGGTCTATAGGGTTTAGTGGGAGGCCCAAGAGGCGCGAGTGGATCTCCATGAAGGCGGCACGGAGCTGCTACAGCGGCTGCAGCTAAGGTTTGCCACGAGTTTCAGGACTTTATTTCTTACGGGGCGAAAACCGGCAGAAAGCCATAGGGTTCTCGCGGTTCAGAGTTCTTTTCATGGAGTGGGGCATCTAGAGTCCAAGTTTGGCGCGTGCTGCGCTCTCCGGCTGCATGCTGTTCCCTTGAAATTCTGGGTGGGGGGAAGGGGAGTTCAACAGATCTTAGAGACAACGGAGTGCCGCGCCCAGCGTAGCCTTCAGTACTCATGGTCTGTCCCTTAACTATTCGTCAAGATGCTGCAAGCATGGGTTCTGATGTCGATGTGGGAATCCAGAATCTAGCCCCAAGCTCGCGTTCTACGGTCCTTCTTCCAGCCTTGCAGGTTGGGGTGGGGCCTACACAATTACCAGTAATATTCCTTGGGTACCTTAATACACATGGGTTCCACAAGCTTTTGCGCTATCAGCGTTTGGGTGGGAGCCGGCCAAGCAGCAGAGACAGAGCAGCAAGGTTGCAGCTGGCTCAGGCGTCAGGGCCTCAGTGACGTTGAAGCCAAGGTTTGAGAATGGGGTGTGGGGTTTAGACAAGTTTAGGGTGTATAGGTGTATAGGGTTCAGGGTTTAGGATTGATGCTCAACAACAATCTCACACTTGCAGGGAGTGGGCTGTCCCTGCAATCCATTTCCTTACTCTTTCAGCAGGGTTAGAGATCGCCGGATCAGGGCTTCTAGCCTGAGATCTGCGGGGGCAAGAGGTGTTTACGAAAGCGATACGTATCCAAGATAGCGCCAGCAGTGGTTCTCGTCACCACAAAAAAACAATCCTGGCAAGCATCCCCATGGGAAAGTTAAGCTTCACTTCCTCATGGCATTCATTCCACTCTTACGGTGGGTAAGAACACCCTCTTGATCCTTACCATGGTGTTATCGTCGTTTTCGTCCTGTTCCTTTTACCTGACCAGCATGATCACCATGGTCTCCCGGGCGTTTAAGGCAACTTGGTAGCATCGCACGGAAGAAGAAGAGCATTGCACTGCTCAAGGCGAGGATGGCTACTTCAAGGGTCAGGGGACTTAGCCGGTGTGTTATAACGGGATTTTGTTATGCGCCTAAAATAGTTGGTGTTCACACTGGGGTTCAAGGTCTGCTGATGATTTATTTGTCATGTCGCGATGCGATAAGTGAGTTTTACAGGAAGCTGTTTGCATGTCTCCAAAGGGGTTGTTGCTTTGAACCGTAACATCACCTGAAGTTTGTTGCTTGGGCTTACGATGGTGGGCGTTGGGCCCTAGGTGCTTCGTCCTACACCATCTCTTTTCCATTTAATGTAGGGACTAAATAATTACCAATGCTATTTTCGGGGCTCCTAATAATAAGTATAGTATGCATAATGGGCCCCAAAACCCTATTCCAATTCTTGAGGCCCCTGGAGTAGGCTGAACTGAGAGACCATACATATCCCTCTTGTGGTTGAGTGGCATCGGTTCGGGCAAGGCTCCTCGCGGTTCAAAGACTGTTCAAAGACTGACACCTAAACCCTAAACCTTAGCCCTAAACCCCTAAACCCTAAACCTCTAAACCCTAAACCCTAAACCCCTAAACCCCTAAACCCCTAAACTCTAAACCGTAGCCTCAACGCCTAAACCCAAACTGCAGGTGGCCCTCGACTCGGGCAGCGCACGGTGCTCGGAAGTTACACGGTTTGGTGTTTCGGTTTATAGGGCTCAAGCAAGGCAACTAGGCCCAAGAGTTCAGGGTCCCAAGATTGGACGCGTTCACAGCTTGGGATAGTGACCAGGTTTATCATCAACTTACCAGTATAACTGCCAGACAATATCATCAAGATTCGGAGGGAATTCGGAGGAAGCACGACAACTCTATTTTCGCAAGGCGGCACCAGAGTTCTTGCTTTTTGCCTGCTTCAAGGTTTTGGGGCTTGTCTAGGCTACAAGCGACCGCTAGCAATTAGGACAGACCTCCGAGGAATGGAGATCAATCGTGAAGTAGGCAGACCGCCAACTATCCCCTGCAAACCGACATCCAGAGCCTTGAAACTCCGTACCGCAGAGGTCACCACTGTGAAGGTCCGATAAACGTTATCAAGCCCTTTTAGAACAACAGCATGCTATACGTAACGGCCAAAGCAGGGACACCCCATTTTTTCAAGAGGACCCACATCTAACATTTAGACCCGAATGCCCCGAACCTTAAAGCCCCTCAACCCTGGAACCCTCAGACCCAAATTAACTACGACATACTACGACCTTAAGACCCGTCGACCCTTTAAGCCCCATCCAGTAGCATCCGGATCCTTCTTCGCCTTTGCCAAGGCCTCACTTCTCGAAGCCGCCATCGCGGAGTGCGAGCGCGAGGGCGCTGAGGGCGAGGCATGCGGGGGTTTAGGGTTTTAGCGGTTTTAATGTGTTTTGTAGGGTTCCAGAGTTTCATATGTTAAGGTTTAGGGCGAAGGTGCATGGTTTAGGGCTTAGGGTGTGGGGTTTGGTGTAAGTTTGGTATTAGGGCTCAGGAATCAGGAGGTGTAACATGAAGGACAATTGTATGCGGTGGTTGGAAAACCATAGCCACGCGAAGATACATGTGTATGTGTGTGCGCTTGTGTTTGTGTGTATATATGTATGTATGTGTGTGTATATATATATATATGTGTGTGTGTACACGTGCGTACAACCCCTATGCATCTTCAAAACGATCATCAGATCTATGGTAAGGGATCTGGCCTCCATGCTTTTCACGAGTGATTTGGTCCCATGATTAAGGGTACTGCAGCGAAGGTCAATCTGGACACCGCACGACGGCGCCTCATGGCGATCAAGACAGCGGTGGGGACCCCTATGACAAGAGTCCGCTTCAATATTCTTTGAAACCTCTGCACTCCTGAACCCTGTCAAAACTATTGAACCGGTAAACCCTAAAGTTTTGAAGCTTGAAATGTCTACTTTAGGGTTTCGGGGTTTACGACATCTCGGGGTTTAGGAAGCCTTGGACTTGGAGTATTGGGTTCCGGCTCCCAGGCTGTATGATACCCCGGGAGGCTGCTTGTGATGTGTTGGGCTTCCGGGCTTCATGGACCGGTTTGGTTTTTACGAGGCTCTACTTGGAGGTTCATGGGT
>CAJNDV010010113.1:89730-131393 GCA_905221635.1 Symbiodinium sp. CCMP2456
TAGTCATAATCAAACGACTACGACCATGACTATGACTGCGGCTACGGCTGTGGCTATGACGGCGACTACTACTTGTACTGCTATTGCTGCTGCTGCTGCTGCTGCTGCTGCTGCTGCTGCTACAACTACGACGTCTACCATAAGTACTAGTACGACTACGACTACGACTAACACGACGACTAGTACTACTAGAAGTTAGTTTCGCTGTGTTTTCGTGGTGTTGAACTGCTGCTCATATACCTGTTATTCCTGCGGCGGCGCTGTTGGTTGGCTTTGGCGAAAGCGAGAGCGATGATGAAGCTGAAGATCAGGACCATCATGGTCAACAAGCCGTCCACGGGTGATCACGGGTGGCGATGATGATCAAGTCATTGTACCCGCTCTAGGGCTCTAGGTTGGGCTGGGAAACAGCGTGAGTTAGGGCTCCAACGCCCCAGCTTCGGCAAGGCCACCGTCCGTTTCACCGCCTTACTTTGTTTGCATTAGATGCGGTCAACTTGGACACAAAGCCTCGCGAATGAAAAGATACCCATAATCCCTAAACCCTAAACCACCGAAGCTCGAACATCCCTGACCGCCAGGTGCTGGGATCTGTGCTCAGGCGTGTGAAGAACCCTGGGCTCAGCCTTGGAGAACCGAAGAAGGCGCCAAAAGAGGAACGGAAAGGTGCAATATAGGGGCCTGAATAATTACCAAAACTATTTTGGGGTTCCGTACTATCATCGTAATGTAATATGCCCTGAAACCCAACACAAATTATTAAGGCCCCTATAGTAAACCTCTTGGGATGGTCGAAACCCAGGCGCTTAAGTTTAGGAGGGCTTGTGCTGGAGATTCCTGAGCAGAAGCAACGCAGCAGTGGGGCTGCATTCGGGGTTAGCTATAGACTCCTTGTTTACTCGGTTTCAATAAGACTTCAGCTACTGGGTTGTTGAAATTATACGGTGAGTTCCGGAGTTTGTTCTTGGCAGCGTTCGCAGGGAACCTTGCTGTGGTGGCCCAAACGTTTGTAGTACGAGCTTCAGAACCAACCGTATGGAAGATGCGTCGGCAGTTTTGAGATCTACTGTGTTTGTTATTCAGCCGCAGCCGCCACACAAACTGCATACAACCTTGCAGAGTAGTACCCAACATAAGTCGAGTTTCCGGAAGTTCAAAGCCCACTGATGCGGTGGATTTCGATGGATACTATGTTGGAGAAAGGAAAAACCTGCCTCGAACCATACCTGCAGAGTCGATTTCTGGAGAGAAGCCATACGTTCTGACGATACAACCTTGGCATAAAGATACGAGAGAAGCACACTACGACAGCACTGCGTTTAATGCAATCAGCAACACCCGTGCCAAGTGAGGGAAGAGGGCAGACGAACAATAGAATAGAATAGCAAAAAGAGCAGAGGCTCTCACTGCACAGGCCTCAAGCCGTACGGCGTACTGCCAGCATGATGTCATGATGATCTACAGGAAGGGCAAACAGTTTGCACATTCAACACTTTGCACACAAACCCCTGAGTTTAGGGTTTAGGGTATCCTAAACCCTACACCCTAAGCAGATGTCCTTGTATACTTGCAGGCATCTTGCAGAGAAGTCTTCACTGCCTTTTGGACGCTGCATCTTGCCTGCATGTGAGGAACGCAGTTGTGGTGGAGTGTAGTTCTTGGTATCCAGGATTCTGAAGGTCAGGTCTTGATATTGGAAAAGGATTGTGGCCGATCTAGTTTGATTGTGACACCTGCCCCAGAAAGTCGATTAGGTGCAGAGCACAGCCTCCAGGTAGTAGCTCGCCGTGGCCTTGGACATAAATCCGAAGCATCTCAGGTTCATTCCATATTTCCTTCACCGGCGAACGAGGCTCAGCTCTTGTGTTTTCAGCTCGCACGGAAAAATGTTGCAGATGGACTCTGTAGAGCGTCATGCGTAGCGTCATAGAAATAGGCCGCCTGCCCGAGCCTGTGAGTGTGGGGTTCGTGAAATTGTCTGTACTTGTCAGAAGGCACTCTTCCCCTGAATGCTTGAAACCCTAAAGTGACCCTGGAAAAGTCCCTGGGTAGCACCTCTTCCTGACAGGCAGCAGAAGTAGTGCTATGTATACGCAAACAATCATCCCTTGTCAAGCACATCAAGCGAGAGGACTGTGAGCATTGTTTCATGAAGTACCTTACTTAGCTTTGGAAGGGACTTCCGCAGCACATCCGGCAGGTGCACAGCCTTTTTCCTCCTGAGCGTCACAATGGTGTTCATGTATCTGGAGGCGTGCGCAAAAGACCACTGCGTTCCTGACCTTATGTCAACGTAAATCTGTTGCAATGGACCCGAAAGCCGAAACAAAGAGCCAAAACCGTAAACCCAGATCCACACGTGATGCACTTTGTAAAACTTGAGCTCAGTATGCCAGACGTTTTGAGCTTGGGAATGTAAGACCTTTGAAGTTTGCGGCACCTGGCTGTCTGGATTCGTCGATTGGCTCACAAACCAAAACCGTCACTGAGCCACTGCGACTTGACAGGGCTCCCTTAAACACGACAGGCCCTACATGGCAGTTGGGCAGCCGTATCAGTCTTGCAGTGGCAATATCTCGCAATGCTGTGATTAGCATCAACTGGACTATCATGGTCGAAGAGTCGAAGATGAGAACCTATCACAGCCATCGCATGAGTCGCCGGAGGCAGTACTTGCTACTAGTTGCTGGTCAACACGTCGTAGTTCTGGTAGTACCGACAGGCGCAGCATCAGTATCACTGTGTTTGCACATCTTTGGATGCCGATGTCACTGTTGTCTAGATGCCAAATGAGAATTCTCTTGGCATTGTAACTAGCGCCTAGCGCCACGGAAGGTGAGCACCGGCGTTGCGATCGCAGCACAGACCAAGGCGCCAGCAAGTGGAACAAAGGTTTTCCTGTATTCGGGGCAACTAGGCTGCACCGCGTTTTTCTTTAGTGAGCTGCGTGGAGACATATGCATGGGGTGATCTACTGCCCGACAGCAACACAGTCATGTCAGTGTCATCGTACAGGAACCCTTGAGCTTTGCGTCACGAGTTCAGGAAGCACGCTTAACGCTTAACTACAAGCATAATGTCTTTGGCATGTCCACAGTGCAAAAAATCTCCTAAGGTCAACCTTTCGGACTTATTCATGGCGTACCCAGACAGATGGGCAGAGAAAAGCTGCCCGTAAAGCCGTGTGCCATAGGTGGAGGGTGAACATGTGCACCTAGGGAGCTACAAGCATTGTTGACAATCTGCCCTCAGGGCCAAGCATTCTTGAAGCCAGCAAGTTCATTTAGAATACTGAGCCGAGAGCCTGGCAAGGCACACCTCAGCCGAACGTTTCGGGTCAGAACTTATATGCCACTGAGACATGATACCGTTGTTATACGAGGGGATGGGGTGATGCGGCACTAGCCTAAAGCCATAAAACCCGAAGCCCACGATGACTTGCAGGAGCTCCAAAACTCGCTTGTTTTGAAGAAGGACGGGGATCTGCTGCAGTATAGTTTGGGTGTCGGTTTGTTATATAGTGGTGTTGCACCTTTTCGTCCGTAAGCCCGAGCCCGGCCCCATACACCCTGCAAGCCTGAAACCCTAAAGCCGTCAACCCGAAATAAAACCCATAAAGCCTGAGAAACCCTATACCTGACAATTTGAGACATCTCAACCCTAGAGTGTAGAAGTCTGAACGATTGCCAAGAGCCATCCTGAGAGCTCCTTCTTACAACAAAAGCTTCAAGCAAAGCACCCCAAAGCCCTACTTGATTTATGAAGGCCCCTTGATTATCGGACCTTATGGTGCCCCTAAGAGGAGCCTGTCATAATTGTTGAGGCCCCCTATGCTCTAAGCTTTTTTCAAGTCAGCCCTATTGTTGAACCCTATTTGATGGCTGCTTGAAAAAAAAAACGGAGGACGAGTTTTGGGATGAGCTTCGCAAGCTGGCTCGGAGCCCAAGCGGGGGTTTAGGGCCTTAGGCGAGTTCAGGGTTTGGGGCTTATGGGGCCTACAGGGGTTTAGGGTTGAAGGGATATAGGATCGCAGGTAAGAGCAGTTCTGGGTCTTTCCGGCTTCAGGGTTGAGGCTGTAGTAGTTGAAGGGTAGCATTCCGGGTGTGATTTCATGGTCTAGGACCTGGGATTCCGCCAGCGGCTTCATGTCTGGACATGGCACAGGACTGTCGTGGGGCTGTGTGCTTGTCTGGGTGATTTGTAGATTTACAAGTGCCGCAACAGACCGATTCGTGCATTCCACAGAAACATTACATACTAGATGCCCCCCAGGCCCCGTCCCCTAAAGTCTCCTAAGGCCTTGCGCTGCACATTGGCTGTTGCTGCCGTTTCGGTTTCAGGGTCTGGGATTCGGATTCAGGCTTTTGGTTGGCTTTAGGATTGACGGGTAGGGGATGAAATCTCAAGCGTAGAGTTACATAATTCTGCTACACCCTCACGTGTCGACGGCGGTGTTCACAGGAGTTTCGAGTTCATGTTTTCCTAACGATCTGCCCTTTCAATCTTTCACTGAGCGAAGACGGGTCCGATGTCAGTTTTTTCGATCAGCGCGGTGTGCCGAGAAGCGCGGATCCCCGAACACTGCCTGGCCTGTGTGCTTCTGGGAAACTTCAAGCCTCATGACACATCCCTTCTGCGTTCCAAGTCCAAAACCTCTGTGGGGGAACCATCCTGGAGTCCAGAATTTGAAAGTTCTAGAGTATATAAGGCCTGAGACTGTAGTTAATGTAGTTTAACTTTAAAGGCTTCGTTTCAAGAGCAGGGCTGTTCAGGAGGTAGGAGTTATTTCCGTTCTGAGGTCTTGATCATCGCGAGGCCGGGTCTTTGATCTTTTTCCTGGATCAGATTCGGTGAGTTCTCTCGTGTGCTTTTCGTTGTGCTTCTACATGTTTTGGTTAGGCCTTCAAGGCAGCCCGAAGCGCTAAAACCCGAACCCGATGCCCGTTTTGAAAATTACTGGGTGCACTTACCTTGACACAATCCTGCTTGCATCCTGTCATATGTGTGGGTGTGAACCTGTGGACATGCAATTTCCAGCGGCATGTAGGCTTGCGGTATGGGTATATGGTAGACGGATGCATATGGTACAGGGTTTGGGCTCACCAGCGAGCAGCTAGCAAGACACATCAAGGACAAGATGTGGATTTGCACTTGTCGTACTTGCCCAGGTGTGCCTACCGCACCAGCCGAATTACCACACCCTACAAGCCTGAAGCAACAACCCTCAACAATTAGAGAACTCTGACGCTGAGGAAATCCTTCATTCCCGGGTTTGGTGGCATGCGTTCAAAGTAGAGGTTCATCGCAACGGAAGCGCTGAAAACTAAACCCCAAGCCTCAAAGCCCCAATCCCAACTCCCAGAAGCTTGGTAGTTTGGACTTGGCTTAGTGGAGACAGGTCCTGCACCGTATGCTGAGCGAGGAAATCCATGCTCAGTGTCGTTGTGCTGATTCCAACTTCGACCATCCTCGACATAGACCACCTTCCACTGTGTATGGTGAGCATAGTTCCTTGTTCACACCATCCCAAAGCAATGTGGCACCCTATACCCTGGCCGAACCATGGGGCCTGCGGCAGGCTGCTGCCAGTTCTCCTATTGCACTTTGGCGCGGCTGTCACCTTGGGCCTGAGTTGGAGAGCCTCTTCTGCGCCGCCATGTAAGCTCCATTACTGCTACTAGTGCATGTTGTTATGGTTCTTCTTACTATTGCTAGTCTGACCATTACTTCTTATGTCATGCTCAGGCTTTTCTCTCGTAGCTTCACACATAGACGCTTCGGACGATCACCATCTCCGGGACAGACTTGTAGGATTTGAGGATGCACGGCCGTAGGCTTCCTGGCCCTTCAGGTTTTACCAGACTGAGCTCTTCTTCAAGTTTCAGGTATCTTGAGTGGTCGCTTGCATCAGCTTCGAAAGCACCCCGAACCAGGAGTTCACGCGCTTTTCGGGTTTCACGCTTCAGGGTTTGCGGGTTTTAGGACTTTCGGGCCTCGCCTTCTAGAAATTTGCTGCTTGGGAGCTGGGCCCTCAGTCTGTGGAAGCCAAGGAAAATTCCTGACGCAGGAAGCGCATCTTGGCAGAAACTCTGGAATTCGCGCAGGAAGTCCTTCTCAGTCGACCTTACAGTCTTGAATAGTTTTTTATTCAAGGCCTTAAACCCCAACGTTACGGGGCTTGATTTTCCCTAGGGCCTGCAAGCTAATTGGTGACAGAAGCCTCCTAAGCCGCACAGTGCACCAGGTGGTATTTTGGCACGAAGGTTGATGGAGTTGCGAGAGATCCATGACGAATCACTTGAAACAACATGTCAATATGAGTTTTTTAGGCAAGCGAATTAACAAGTATATAGTTCGTCTCCTGTGGTGCAATGTGCGGTGCTGCGCTGACCCAACAAGTGCATGAGATTCAACATGCATCTAGCAATCTAGGAGGTGTGATACGGTGGAAGAGTATACCCCGTGTTTTTTTTTGGGGCAAGGGAAGCCCTAACCCGCTTGCCGAGGCTCGACATGTACGCCTCTTGCTTGCAAGAGCTACCATGAACGACAGGGCTGTTTTGGGGGCTCCTTAGTACAATTATAGATAATTAACTATAGTATACTCGACCCCAAAACCTTATTGTAATTATTAAGGTCCATCTGGTAGGGAACGGAGCACGGTCCGCTCGGCCAGGAGCTGTGAATCCTTCATGAAGTTGTGCACTCCTGTGACACCGGTGTTGCGTAAGTTTAGGGAGCTTCGTCCAACTTACGCAAACTTACCAAAGGAGTTGACAGCTAAGCTACCGAAGGGTCCAGTTGTGCCGGACATGACACACATGCCGGTTGTTGCTGGGAGGAGAAGCATGAACTCCAGGTAGGACGGACAATAAACAGAGAAAGCATGCGCTGGCAGAGCGCAATCATGGCTAGTATTTGCTTAAAAACACCAGGACAGCAAGAGTATCGCAAGCACTTCTATCAGATTCCATCAGAAGCTTTGCTGCCTACTCATTCCTATGAAGGGGCGACGCTGATGATAACAGTCCAAATATAGTAGCACGAATATAGTGGCACAGTGACCAAGAACAGTCACAACATTTCGCAGTCGTCGTCTTCGTCGTAGAAATGGTAGTAGTGACCGTAGCAGCAGCAGCAGCAGCAGGAGCAAGAGCTATTGGTGGTAGCAGCCGCCAGTTGTTTTACATCAGACCCGGCTTCATGCAGCCATGTGCAGCCACATGTTGGATTTGGGAGAGTATTTTCAGCTCCTTGTGGGAAGCCCCGCTGAGATCTCGGACAAGAGCTGTTTCTACAGACTGAAGATTCTGTCGCACGCCTGCACAGATGCTATTTATTTTTTCCAAAGTTCGGCTTGTTTTTCCCAGCTGTCCAGTTCAACAGACCATAACCGTGGGGGACGCGAGAACCCCAGAGAATCCGGCCGAACACGCTGCGTCCAACCATGTCATGCATCTCCTTCACGTCCAGAAGCAGTATTTCGCGGCCTCAGCAACAGACACAGGGTTCGGCAGCTAGGGCCTCCCAAAGCAGTCGGGTCTTCGGATGTAGCAAGATGGCCTCATGGCTTAGAAAGGATATCTTGGATTTGCTGGGGACTGGGCAGCTCACAACTATAGCATGTTCGACTCAACTTGGGTAGTCCGAATAGGGGTCACATGATGCGAATACGGAGCTGTTTCCGTTGGCTGCTGGACAGTGTTCTACCCATCTGACAAGTGTTGACTGTTTGTGAGAGTGTGTGGGTGGCGTGCGCAGGGCGATGTTTAAGCCGATGTAGTTTGATAGACTCCTCGCTGTACAACTGAAAAGCCTGAACGCCGAGACATCCCTGGAGCTTCATTGGCTTCCGAGGTATGGGAACCTGGACAATCCTGATCAGCGAATTGCACAAGACATAGGCAGCGCTCGGGCCAGTGCTTGCTGGTCAAAAGCCCGGCCATCGATGGATGTCGACGACAATCGGCAGACAGGGGTCCCTGAAAGGCATGCCAGACTGACAAGTTGAACTCTACGGGCTTCAAGCTAAGCCATGTTTCCTGCTTCTGCTAGACGCCGAATCCCAAGCTGTTCGAGACCCCGAGACGGAAAGTCACTAAACCATAAAGTCTCTCAGCTTTAAACTCAAAGTCTGGAAGGCAACTTCACGAGGACATCTGTCACCCTGATCCAGAAGCTTGCGCTGGACGAACGGGGCTCGGACTCGCAATCAATTGAAGTTTAGGCGTTTGTACAGATCTTGGTCGGCTTTCTGTCTGTCTGTCTGTCAGTCTGACTGTCTGTGCATAGGTGTTTGGGGTTTGTCGTGTTTGCACCGAGTCTTCTTGACAGGCTTGGGAAGGGATGGCTCAGGGCATAACTTGCAGATCGGGCCGCTGCAACTGGAAGCAGAGCCGCTTTACCACCGTCGCCGAGCGGCGTGCAAGTAGCAAGGGCTGGCGACAGTCACGTGATGAGTTTCTTTACGGCGGTGTTTTTAAAGGTGTCCGGAACCCCCATCAAAACCCCAGTACCCCAAAGCTTGGACCCTGACCTTGCAGCTAGCCCATGTACTTCAGGCTTCGCTTTGCTCTCGAGGCCTTATGGACACAGTCGGGGCGCCGGATGTAAGGCCCCAGGACCAGAAAGCCCTAGAGCGACCAGCATAACGATTATGATACTACTACTACTCCTCCTCCTACTCCTACTGCTACTGCTCACTGTTATCTTGACCCTCAAACGCAGTAACCCCTGCATCCCCGAAACAAAACCCCGACTCTGCATCCATAAAGCCCTTCACTTCGCCCTGCACACCCTAACCTTGCCTTGTAAACCCTCTTAAACCGTCAATCCTCTTCAACCCTAAGTCCCTAAACTAAAGCCTTGAAGCCCAAAACTAAAATCCCTAAAGCCCAAACCCAAAACTAAAATCCCGAAGCCCTACAGTAAACCCCAAAACACTAAAGCCCTAAAGCCCTTAGCCCTGCCCACAAACCTCCTGAGCTCCCTTCGGAAAGCAATAATGAGCATAACAGGAATAAGGATAGTAAAAAAAACAATAGTACCGATAATGGTAAAAATAAGGCCATGAAGATCGCGTTGAATTCCGCAGCTTTGATCGAGATCTCTCCGCGACTGTGCGAGACTCTGCTCTGGGAAGCTGCATTTTCGGTGCGATTATCATGATTAGGTTTTGGGGTTTGGGGTTTTCATAGGGTTACTGGTTGTTAATTGTTGCTTTTGAGGCCTTTGAGTCCCGAACTTCCTTAACCCTAAGCGGGCGAACCAACAAAAACTGAATCCTAGAATCTACCCGCAGTGGGCCACTATAGGTCTCAACTATCAAACTTCTTGCTTCGTTGGGTTTGATGACAGTGGCTTGGGATTTGGGGGCTTGGGTAGTATGGAGTTGTCTGGGGATGAACGTGGAGCTCGTGGTTTGGGGCATATTGGGTTGGTCGCGCCCCACGTTCGAGAATTGGGAGACGAAGCATTGACACTCTAGGCTAAAGTTGCTGGAATTCCACTCTGTGCTTTGGGACTGCGGGGCCATCCATCTTGACCGATGTTTGTGCGACTCCTCCGGCTGCGGCGACCACTACGAATGGATCTTGCGACATGTGCAGCTAGCCGAAGGCCAGTGCACTGAATTATTGCTCACGAGCCACTCAGGTTTTACACCCTTGTGGGCTTCTCTTTGCTCTACACGGCTGCGATCTCAGAAGCGTTTCCCTGACTGTCCAGTCGTCTTGCGAAATCCTAGACCGTAAACTCCTAAACCCCAATCCCCAAGACAGCGTTCGTTTTACATTACGCGGTGCTGTGAACCTAATAAGCTCGATGCCTCTCGTTGCGCTCGGCCGAGTTCGTTTCCCTGGTGTTCTTCGCTGCGCCACTGATGAAAATTCAGCGCCGCGTTTTGGCAGTCGAGGTGCTGAATCAGAAGTCTGGGTTCTGGGGTTTAGGGTTTTGGTCGGGCTGGGGTGGGCTTTCGGGCATTTGTGGCGTAGGTTTGCGGATTGAGCGCAGGAAGCCTGACATGCAACACCTCTGTCTTTTGCAAACCAGAGTCGTTGAAGCTGATGTTTTTACAATAGCCATAATGACCGTCGGGTTCAGGTCAGTTGCTACCAACACAGCAGGTACTAGTTAAACGCATCTGTAGGCAAAGAAGATTCAGGCTCACATCGCTGGAACACTCTTGATGCCAAGTTTGGAATCCTGCTGCCATTGAAAATCTGCCCACTTCAGGATCCCGAAGCCTTTGCCGTATCACCAGGCCGATCTACGTTACGTGCTGGTGCGGCTGCGAGAGCATGCTCCCGCCTGAGGACAGTTAGGTCGCTTTGAGACTCAGAGGAGCTAGACCGAGTCACCCTTCAAGGTGCAAAATAACCCCATAGAAACCCGAAAGTGACAGATTACAGCAAAGCATACAGTAACCCTGAAGGTGCCCACAAAGGAAACCCTGACAGTACCGGGAGTCTAGTCTAACTGAAGAAATCCAGCGACGATGCTTTGGGGCAGATGAACTGAAGTATGAAAATGTTAAGGTTGAGCGTTCAGTGGGGGGAAAGGGAAATCGCGGAATGGATGAGCCAGAGCAGAAGCATCCTGCACTTTGCTTCCTTCTCTTGCTGCACTGAGTTCTACTCGACGATTCTATGCGCTGCCGTTTTCCCGTTCTCCCGCGACCCATCGCCTATGCGCCTTAGAATGGCTCCTTATGTATCATGTTGCTCTGAGTTCCTGTGCCATTGCAGTCGCGGTCCAGCTGCACTTTGCAAACCAAACCTTGCCATCACAGCACTACATCATGTTATACTCTACGAAGTATATCTATCTATCTATCATATTCCACTATATACTGCTCGGAAGCTTTCAATCAGTAATCAACCTGTGTTTGAAAGGTGCTCAGGTATGGGCTGGTCATATTGCAACATCAGAGGCAAAGTTGGTTCACCAATGTGGTTATCGCGTAAGTATTTTCGATTGGTACGTCGTTGCGAATGAAATTCAGGATTATTGTGTTTTGGTCTTGAGCTGACGGAACATGGCGGTGACGGCGACGACGTTCTGATCGGGATGGTGGTGGTGATGCTGGTATGATACCGCGGTGGTGTGATGATGGTTGGTTTCGCTGGTCAGATTCCATACCCGGCAGCCCCCAAGCAGCACGACCACCTTTCCTCCTCGAGTCTGGAAGATCATGTTATCGATTGTCTCTGGGCGCCTTAAGCGACGAGGTGGCAGGTGGATCATCCAACGGGGATCTTAAACCAAGCCTGCACTTGCGGCATCGAGGCTGAATCCGTTGCCTTCTTCCGCGGCTACAAGTATGAGCGACAATGTTCCGAGACGGCCGCTTGCCTCGTTTAGAGGGGCGAAGGGAACGGTTTTGGATGTTGGCATAGCAGCTGCAATCCTTTCAGTGAGCCAGTGCACACCTCATACAAAAAGCTGCCTGAACCCCTGGTCCTTTCCATCCGTCACTGTCTAGCAGAAGAGTCTGAGCCTACAGCTTCGGCTATCCATTATAGGCCATTCTGAACTTCCCACGAAGACCTCATAAGCATGAGGCTCGTATGCAGAGCATCATGCTGTTGGGTTCAGACGGTTTCAGATTCCGGGCACGTATTCGCGGTGGCAGAAGGATGTCCAAAATGTGCTTCGCACTTTCTTCTTCGAGGCTTCAGGGTAGAGGGTTGCGGACCCAGGGCCTCCTGTTCAAGTGCGTTGTTTTAAGGTCGAAGGCTAGTGTTTTGAGGCTGCCCCCTTGGTCTCTCCTTATACCATTGGCGTCTTGGGTTGATTCTTGACTAGTTCTCCAGTAGTTGCTGCTGCTGCCACCTCCACCATGGCGTTCTTGCACTGGCTTTGAGTGCGAATGTTGTGACTATCAGTAGTAACTTCGCATCTCTTGATCGCTGTCCATGAAAGCCGAAGATTTTACTCCGTAGGCTACAAATGAGGGTACTATAAGGGTACGCACTATAAGTCGACACTAACGTAAGGGTACTAGTAGAAAGGTACTATAGTGCTGGAACTAAAGACCGGCCCAGGCTTGCATCATCAACTTCCACAGACCCACTTTTTGAACAGACCCTAAACCAGAAACGCAAGACTCCAAGCGTTAAGCCAGCGAAGCAGGTCTTGGACCATGTGATCTGGTCGGGGCCCAGGCTAACGAAGGCTTCCGGTTTCGGGTTTAGGACGTTGGGATCGCGTCTGAGACAGTCGCCTCCGTCGAATTGCAGGAGTGGGTTTTCGCCTGGGCTTAGGCCGGTTGAAGGTTAGAGCCATTATTCAACCGTCCGGAGTCTGCCAGTCTTTTCATCAGCGCTGCTTCCTGGCTGCTGTCGACGATTGAATTTGTCCACACATTCCACACTTCGAGACACGTTGCCGTTGAGCCTAAACGAAGGAGGTAAACAGGCAACATACACAATCTGCACCAAAGTGGTGGCCGCAAGATTTGATGTTACCTTCGATCCCACGCAGGTGATTTCTGGCTCATGGCTTGCTTCCTATGCATTACTCTCACTGCATTGATGGTCATGTCGCATCTCTTTTTGGTGGTGGTGTGCTGTTACTGCCATTACTCTTCGTTCTACCACGACAATGATATTCAGGGTCATGGCTGATCAGGTTAGCGGTCGGACCGGGACTGTCTTGGTTTGTTCGCTTGCCCGCGACGTTGTAGACAATCTCGTCTGGGTCGGGCGGAATTGGGGTGGGTGTTCTGAAACGTTTAAGGTTTGTGGGAGTTTAGAGTGTAGGGCTGTAGGGTTCTACAGCTCTACGGTTCAGGTAGTATCTGATCTGTGGCTTGGCTATTCCCGGTTTCCTCATTCGGAGTCATCCTCAAAGCCTTGAGGTTTACCTTAGGCCGTAAACGCTGTAGAGCGCAAATTAAGACTGTCTTTCGTCAAGCCGCCTGCGACCCGAAGTGGTGCTAGAGCTCTGCTAAAACTCACTCAAGTCATGCCATGAAGACAGTGGTGCCACAGCAATAACTACTGAGCGTTGTACCCTGAAGAATACCAAATAGTATACGCGGGCATAAACGTACAGATGAAGGTAATGACTACAATCAACTGAACATCAGAATCATCGTGATCAATATAGGTGCTGATATTCAGCATACTTGTAGCAGCGGTACCAGCACCAGCACAAGCTAACGACAGCAGAACTCGTTATTGTATTGTAGACAGTTAGTT
This sequence comes from Symbiodinium sp. CCMP2456, assembly GCA_905221635.1. Taxonomy (NCBI): domain Eukaryota; class Dinophyceae; order Suessiales; family Symbiodiniaceae; genus Symbiodinium; species Symbiodinium sp. CCMP2456. The sequence goes on from CAJNDV010010113.1 coordinate 102,933, forward strand.
CTTCAACCTCACTAAAATAACGAGCCGCACTTCCAGCCGCATTACGCTGAAGGTCCAGCTACAAGTTTGCAGCCGCTCGCTTCGGGAACTAGCATGACCAATTTGGGGTTGAAAACTTCAGGTGACCGGTGTCTGGTTGCGGCTTTCAAACTCAGCTGCAGAGAATTGACAAACTGCAGCAGTCCACCCTTGGAGGTTGATCTGCAAAGGTTCAGTTAAAACTCCATATTAGGGTTTGCAGATTATGTGCCGTGACTGAAGTCGAATTAGCCCATGGGCGCAGAGCTTTGAGAGGGAAAGAGACGTTAAGAAAACATAACGTGATGCTCTGGTCTAGACTTTCGACCGGGGGGAGGGGAGGGGTGAAGCATTGTTGAGTGAAGTTCCTCATGGACAAGCCTTGGGCAGAGTCTTCGCCAAATTCTGATCGCACGAATGGCATTGGGGCTTTTCCCGAGTTGCCGTCACCAGGAAGCTCCCCTGTAATCATTAGTTTGTCTGGCTCTTTTTGTTTGGCCTCATGACGTTGGACGAGAAGCATGGCAGCTGGAACCGTTGTGTTGGAACCGGACACGGCGCTGGCTGTGAATGCTCCAGCTAGGTTTCAGTCCCCTGTTCAAAAAGGGCCCAGAACCCGGGACTTCTTGTTGAGCCGATCCTGCGAGTAGCAACGGGCCTGCGCCATCCATGTTCTGAGGCGATCGAGCTGATTTACAAGATGATCACCGGAACCTCGTCGGAACAACTTGTGGGTTCTGGTTCTAGTCTGGACAGGCATACAAGGCTAAGGGCCAGAAACCGCAAGCCTTCAATAAACAGATGGAGACGCAATCCCTAAGAAACTCTACACCTCCAAAGCCTCAAACTGCCGTAGGCAACTTTCCGAAACGACAGTTCGGTGAGGTTGGTCATGCTGCGTGAGGCTCCAAGCGTGTAGCCACATGCAGGGATTAACCTAATCCTCAAGCCAATACCCAACACACGCATGGGGCTTTGGGTTCAGAATGAGGCCCGGGAATTGGGTTCCGAGACGTTGTCAAAGAAGCTTCAGTGAAAGTCTGGTGGTCTCTTTTCTTCTCATGCCTCTGGTAGCTGGGCGAAAACCCCGGAAACTCCGATCGTAAAATTTGATTCCTCAGCAAGCAACGGAAGACCGTTTCCTCAGCATCAGCCCTAGTTTGGCTCTGCGAGTCTGCAAGACGCGGTGGATGAAGAGCCCATGCACAAAAGCCCGGTCAACACACCTCCAACAAATCGCGGAAAAAAAGGTGCAAAACCGAAGGGATAAGTAAGAACTTGGGAAGGCCTCCGAACGCTACCTCATGCACTTGGGAAGCAGGTGTGGTCCAAGCAGGCTTTGGCCTCATGCCGATGCTCGTCATTGCACCCATGCATCTGGGCAGACGGAGCCTTCCAAGTGATGTGGGTAGTTCTCGAAATTAGGATCCCGTTTAGGGTCCTTTTTTTATAAGGGTGCCGTACTGTATTGGGGACTTAAACAGGGACCCTAATTTAGAGGACTACCCATGTGTTTGCTGGACTCGGGCTTTGAGTTTGGAGTTCGGCTTTTCGGAACTTGGGGGGGCCTGTCTTTCAATTTCACCTTGCTCAGAGACAGTGCTACTGAGGTACTTCCGTGGCACAGTGTCCTTTGGCACGATTCAACAGAGCCAGGCACTGCAGAGCTTGCAGCAATCGTGCACGAAGAGCAGTGTGCAACTATGTCTTGCAAAGTCGGGCATGAGTCTGCATTTTAAAATGTAGTAGTATAGTGCGTGTGATCATTTTACCATATGTTAGAGTACTTTGTAGTATGTTGTAGTATAGTGTACGTGTTGTATCTTACAGTATGTTAGAATATGTTCTGAGAATATATGACACTGTTTGCAAGCCATGTGTCCGAATCATCGGTCTCATAATTCCTCAGCCCCAAGTGCGGCAACTCACGAACCGACAAATCTGGCCGCGCAGCTCCTCTTCCAGACCCTCCTGAGCGGCATGATGGATCTGGGCAAGGCCACCGAGATCCCACAAAGAGCTGTGGCGTTCAGGGTCGAGGGTTGTGGACTCAGGTTAGTGCACCGTCAACCCAGGCCCTCTGAAATCGTTAATCCCGTGAGATGCGCGAGCCGCATGCACTCCGGAATGTCGTCGCGGATTCCTAACCCCAGCATCCAAAAGATTTTCGGGGAACCAGGAGCTGAACGACATTGCCAAGCTGGGTGCGGAGTCTGTCCGTGTCAAGGACGGAGGGGAGATCGCAAAGGGCTCTGGTCAGTTGCTAGGGCTGTGCTGGACAGTGTGAAGCTAGATTAATTGGAGTCCTGCTCCTCGTCACTGGCAACATTATCAACAGCCCCAGCATCAGCGGGACCATCCACACAATTCACGTCGCCATCGTCGTCATGTGAACAGCAGCAAAAACAACGGCAACAGCAGCGGCAGCGGTAGCAGCGACAACAACAACCACGAACAACTAGCAACCAAAACCAAACAACCCACAAAAGGCAACAAACCACACACAATAAACAACAACAGCCAACAACCAACAACAAGCAACAAACTTAAGCAGTCAGCAACAAATAGCACAACAAAGCATGCAATAACAAACAACAAACAACACGCCAACAGCAAACGACAAACAGACAACAAACAACGACCACCCAAGAAACAAGCAACCAACAACACAGAACAAGCCACAAGCAATAAACAACAGAAGCAGCAACCAGCAAAAAAGCAACAAACAATGCAAACAACAAGCAACAGACCACACACAACAAACGACCACAAACAATACATTAGCAACCAGTAGCAACAACAGCAGCAACAACAAAATCGCCGTCACTCTTCGTCACCGTCATGAGCGCAGGTAATGTTCAGAAAGGTTCAATCTTCGGGTCTTGTGATTTCGTAGGTGATGCCCGTGATTGGCCGATCGGACTTGGTCCAGCTTTGAAGACCGGTACTCAAGTTGTCACAGGCATGCAATTCTCAAGCGTCACGACTTCCGGTTTGGCTTAAGTCCGCTTCTTTTCCTAGGGCTGTGCACATGTCTTGTTGAGCGCATGTCTAGACCTAAGGTTTGAAGAGAGGCGCGTGATACGTTGCAGGAGATTTGGGCTGCTCTTGAAGCCATCGAGAGGGACGAGGCTCCATTGCACCTAAACCCTGAATCCCAAACCCTACACCCTGCTCGGGTGTAGGATGGTCTCGGGAGGCCCAGTGATGCTTGATAGCTTCATGAGACTGGCCCAGCGCCGCCAGCCGACGTTATGCTGTCCCTCTTGGTTTCGGTTTAGGGTTACTACGCTTTAGGGTGTAGAACATGCTTGTTCTTGTAGACAGGGAATCATACGATGGAGCTCTCAGCCAAGCGCTTTTTTCGAGACTGCGGGCAGGCGGGCCGAGAAGGTTTGGAAATGCCGACAATTAGTGCGTGTCAGGGACAGAAATTCTACTGACTGTAACATCAGGGCAATTTGCCAGGCTTTGCCACTGTTGTCACTGAACCTCCTTTGACTCTATCTCTCTCTCTCTCTCTGCTGGGTGTATTTGTTTGTTTTTAGTGTCTCCTTGTTCATCAGTCAGAAGATACCTTGGACCCCAGCCGGTGGAATCTTGCAGCTCTGGGGTTTAGGGTTTAGGGTCATGGCCCATCTTGCGCAATGTCCTGAGCTCCAAAGGCTCAGGACATTGAGCTGCAGGAGACGCATCACATGCAAAGTCGACCTTTCGGAAGTTCTCCTGCCTCTACACTGATTTCGAGTGCCTGTCCTCGTATGGTGTCGCAGAGAACTACACTGAAACCGAAAGCTACACTGAAACAGCATGAAGGTCCACTGCGGAGCATGAGCCTTGCTCTCGCACTGAAGCAAACCTTTCCAAAGCATCGGTCCTCTCGTTGTCGAAGTGGCCGATGTCTCTGGCTTTGGCGGAACTGTTTAGCGGTACATCTCATCTAACTTATAAAATGGCTTAAGTGGCATGGTGGGTAATGCCAAGCGCCCAAATAGCATGCCACTGCAAACTGTACCAGCCCGCGATCAAGCTTCACGACTTGTGACTCTCCTTGCCGCACCCTGGCCCTTGGGCTCATGACATCACATGGGGTGGCCCATCATACTTTAGCACTAGAGCGTTTTGGGAGCTCGCGAGGCGAAATTTAGGCATCCCGATGCAACCGACGACACCCACGACACCGCGAGTACAACAGCGACCTCGAGTGAAGCGAGCGGCAACGAGACACTTGTCGAAGTCGGTTGCAAGGCCTTAGAGTTTACTAAGTGAGGACGATAGCGGTCTGATTGTCAAGAACATAGACGACCCCTGCATTCTCCATGCTCGGTTTTCATCAGTTGTTGTTGCCATGTCCAATAGTTGATCAAAGAGAGCCGCAAGATGTCTGGCGCAGGATGTCACTTTTAGTCTCGTCGTTCCAGTTTCAAAGCTTCTGTCGTAGAGCTCGGAGCCTTTAGGGTTTAGGGTTTCCTCTGCGCATTTAAATTTACATCAAAGGTCGTCTGCTGTCTCCGTCTCCGACGTGGAGCAGCCCGCATCCGGTGAGGCCACCGACTGCAGCTGAGGATGCTTTGCTTTCGCCTCGAGTGAAGTAGGAACATGCACTACGGTTTTATTGTTGTGTCGCATACTCTAGCACAGTACAGTACAGTATAGAAAACCACAGTATATTATAGTATGGTATAGTATAGCATAGCACAGTGTAGGGTAGTCTGTATCGTATTGTCATAGTATAGCCTGGCACAGCGAAGCAAAGCAGAGCATGGCAGAGCATCAAGGCTATCTTGGTCAAGATGGATAGCGATGCATTGGCAAAGGTGGACGATATCCACGGACTGTTGGATGTGTTCAATGACTGAAAATCTCCTCTGTTGATGGTCAAGACCTCCGCTTTGAGCAAGTCTGCCAAAGCCGGGCGGCTACTGCCAGCATGATGCAAGTATTCTCTCAACAATCTGGATCTTGCACGCTTGAGGAGGACACTAGACGCGGTCGGTTGGGGTGAGTTCTATGCAAAAGCCGTCCGAGAGCTTGTGGTGGTTTGGATTCACGAGGTCAGAGACAAGGGTGTGGCGAGTTTGTGTTTTCAGCCAACTGGCGGAAACGACATGTCTGCGTAAATTTCAGAAGTCTTCCCACCACAGCCCGTGACGTTCTGCCACCATCTCAAGATAGTCATGCATTGCCGGCCGTAAAGCCCGAAAACAAGGAAAACAGCAGCGGGTAAGTAACACGCTTCTGCAGACTGCCCAAAAGCTGCCAGTGTAGGATGCAAGTCAGAATCTATGGATGCTCTGTGAAGGCCCTTGAAGATCTCGAGATGCACGAGCACGACCCGGCCCCTCTCAGATGAAAGCATTTCAACGGGTGTACGACTCTTGAAGGTTCCAGACTGAAGCGTTGACTGTCCAGGATACCAAAGCCACGCAGCTCTGAGTGCTTGCAGGGCCTCCAATCCTTAATCACCGGCCCCAGACTATCACTGCTCATGTAGATCCATCAGCTTAGCTGCAAGCCTTGAGTTCAATTCCGAACCCCTTGAACTCTAAACCCAAAAGCTCAAGATCGCTTCTCCTGAACCCCTCAGCGTCACGAAGATCTCAAAGTCGGAATTCCTCGATGCTTTGATCAACTAGTTCTAAAGCCCCAAGCCCGTGTGTGCTAGAACCTTGCACACTCCAATACCCCAAACATGGTATGCAGCATAAATTAAGCCACGGTTTAGGGTTTAGGGCATAAAGATCTTGGTATCAACCCTAAAGCACCAATTGGTACAGGGCATTGCCTCGACCTGAAAAACCTCCACACCCTAAACCCTAAACCCTGAACCCCAAACCCTAAACCCTAAACCGTGGCAGAAGCAACGCCCGAGGAGTCGACAAATGTTCGCCTTCAGCTTGCTTGCGTCGGGCAGCCCAGTTTTGGATGAAGGAGAGCATCTAGAGCATGAGGTATTGAGAGATAGAACTTTTGGGTTCAGGGTTTTACGGTGCGGGGTTTAAGCCCCTAAACTCTATAAACCCGAGATTGTGGGGTTTGGGTTTCGGGGCTTGGGAGTTTGGTGTGCAGTCAGGCTTAGTTCCGCCTGAGAGGTCCTCATCGTCTTGCCTGTGTGGTATCGGAGCAGAGCTGTGGGGTGTCAGGTTGGGCTTTCAGGAGAAGCCGGGGGAGACTTGAAGCGTTAGTTTGTTGAAGTTTGGTACAGTGATCATCAAGGTTTTCGAGTGGTTCAAAGATCTTGGGTTTTCTACTCGGAGGCTAAGTTTTGAATCTACTCGGAGGCTAAGTTTGAATCCTTAGGAGGAGCCGCTGGGTCCTTCGAGGGCTCTCTGCTGGTCTTGAACTGTTCTTAAGGCTTAGGACATTCTGCTACTTCAGGGGCGAGGTGTTGAGGGCGGATGGGTTCTTGATGGAGTTGAGGGGATGTCGTTTTTGTTGTAGAAGAGAGCTGGGGCTTGGAATTCCTCTTTGCAGATTCGAGAACGGTTCCTTGGTGGTCAAAAGCCTGGGACCTTCACGTCAGCTAAACAAATCACTTAGCCGCACGTTTGAAAGCTTCCCTGCCGGAATGCCATGATAGCCACCTACGAGCCTCCAAATGATCACACGAAGAAGATCCAGGTGACGCTCTACCCACCGCTGTCAAGCCTGCCACTGATATCGAACTTGACGCTGACACTGAAAGAAGGCCATGAGTTTTGTGTCTCGAGATTCCCACCTCCAACTGAGTGAGCGTTTAGTCTGGGATGCAGGCATTGCTGGTTTGAGGTGCCTTGCGAGACTATTGCAAGCAATCGTGTGGGCCAACTGCAAATTATCGCGCGGTGGCAGTAGGTGTCGTTCACCCCTGGGTTTGATCATCAATCTCAGTTTCTGCTACATCTGTCTTGTTTGAACACGAATGGTGGAATTCAAGAAGTGAGACGATCCAGCCAGCGCCTGCTTGCAGACATGCATCATTCCAACTTCTCTCCGAGGCGATGCAAGGCATGAAACCTCTGCGGCCTCTCGCAGAACGTTCGACAACTACACCCTAAGTTCTAATCCAGCCTAAATGTAAGCGAGTTTTCCTTGGATTCTGCAGGTCAGTCACTGCTAATCGAGGGTCCCAGCGGCAGTGGAAAATCTTCACTGCTCCGAGCTATAGCAGGCTTGCTACTTGCCTGAACATTGCATGTGTGCAAGCTTGGACGTCTATTTAGTGTATTTGAAATGGAGTTGTCTTTTTGTTCGCCGATGGTGGTGAGATACAACGGCTGTTTGGGAACATTGGTCAGTGAACATTTGGTGTGCCATCGTCGTACAGGTTGTATACAGGCAGGTTCGCTCAACCAGGCTGTTTTTGGTGTGCAGGCCGTGCTCCCCTAGGATATATTCAACAAGGAGGGGTTTAGGAGTTTAGGCTTTAGAGGGTTGTCATCTATCTGTAAGTGTGCACGGGTACATCGTGCTCCCTGCCGCAGTTCCAACCGGCACAGTGACTCTGAGTCAACATCTGGAAACCAATCACGAACGTTGAGCCTGAAGCCCCGAAATCTCCGACCATAGCACTGATACGAAAATAAATATCAACAGTCATGGTAATGCGCCAGGGGCTCTCGTTCTGAAAGCATAAATGTTAAACCCAAGCTCTGTAAGCCTAAATGCTACATCCTAAACCCTAAACCCCGAATCGTAAACCCCGTCCTAAACCCTTTCGTCTCAACCCTGAATCCCAAATTATGTCCTCCCAGGTGTCATCGCGGCTTCGGCCACTAAGCTGCCCTCGGAAAGTTTCAAAGTCTCGTGGATGTTGCAGACCCCTTAAACCCCAAACCCTGAACCCTAAACCCTGAACCCTATACCATAAACCCTAAACCCTGAACCCTTAACCCTCAATTTTAGAGGTCGTCGGGTTCGGGCTTTGCATCTTTAGGGTTGTGGGATTTCGGGACCTTTGGGGGCTCAGGGCCTTAGTTCTTTAGGGACTTCGGGTTGTAGGGTGTGGGGGACTTAGGGGTGGAGGGCTTTAGGGTTTTAGGAGCTTTTAGGGTTCAGGATTTAGGGTTTAGGATTTGGGGTTTTGGGTTTTGGGTTTTGGCTTTGGAGTATTGTAGGGCCTCAGGGATTGCAGCAGGTTGTGGGTGGTATCTAAGATCTTTCAGTAGGTTTAGACTGTTTGGTGTTGTAGGGCTTAGAGATTATGGGCTCGGGGTGTGGAGCCCTCGTAGTTTAGGGCTGAGGTTAAGGCTTGGCGGTTAGGGGCTTACGGCTTGGGGCCTCTAGTTGAGGTTTTAAGTTTTGAGGCGCAGTGTTTGGATGTGTTGGAAACTCGAGAGCATGCAGCAATTTACATGGAAGATGCTTCTCTCTGCCACCTCTCTCTGCCAAGACTCCAAACGCAGGGGACGCCCATTAGAAGCTGTCTCTTCTGCGCGAGGACATGCAAGAGCCAACGGCCCGGTAAAGACGTATCAACATCCAAGACAAACCTAGGGGGCCCGAACTGTTCCATGTACTGTGAGCCGCGTTCACTCTCCAACAAAGCCACAGATTCACTTGTCACGCTCCCAGAACACTGTTCGATTTGCGCTGAACTAGGTGTCCACCTAGCTCTGGGCTGCACCAAAACCCTATACTCCTAAATTCCGAACAGAGACCGCGCAAGCCAAGCACATCCCAGAGATCCTAGGAGCAATACATCGGGCACCGATAGAGAGGTGGGAACGCTCAAGAAAATTCGGGTCGTGCTGTCGAAGGTTGTTGGCTTGCCTCTTGTCGGTTGAGGGGGTGTATATATAGAGAGAGAGAGAATATAGACAGGTACTGTACATACATACATATGGATATATGATATACACATGTACACATGGATACACTCAGAAATCTATATTCATATATGTATATTGGGTTGGCTTCCGGCATGGGTTGGCTTCCGGCTGAGGGATTGCACGGGAACGAGTTCGGGATGAGAACAAGGGTCTGATACTTAGCCTTTGAGATATTGACAGGCTTGAACTAGTTAAGGAAGGGTTGAATCATGTTGGAGAGTCTTCTGGGTCGGTCCTGCCGTACAAGTAGCCAGCGAAGTCCTTTGCAGGGTATGCACATTTTACAGTTCCCACTTTGGCATCGATTCGTGCTTGCGGCATACTAGACGAACATGGCCGCTTAACTTGGACGGTAGATCCTGTTAGACAGCAATGCGACACGGAATTTTGAAGCAATTGACAACATACTCAAGATTCCCTCCCTCCGCCCGCCAGTTTGCAAAACCTCAATCCGAAAGCCAGACTTCCACAAATGCTCCTACACCCCAGCCCTAAACCTAAAACACTTGACTTCCGCTGTCGGTCAGGTGTTTCTTTCTTCCGCAGACACCATACCTGTGTATCGGCAGCCTTCGAGACAATGCTGCTTGCAGAAACAGTATCAGTAGGAGTGTGGTATTCCACCAGGTATGCGTACGTTTATGCATGGAAGGGTGGATGTATGGATGGATGCGTGGATGGATGGATTGATGGCTAGACGGCTGGATGCAGGCATGGAAGTACTGTATGTCTGTCTATATGTATGCATGCCTGTATCTGTATATGTGTATAGGTACTGATGCGCACGGATGTATGCATATGCATATGTGAGTGTGTGTGTGTGTGTGCGCATATGCATATGTGGTGTGACATACAGGGAGAGGCCCATGATATGTAAGTGCTTACACTTCCGGTTCCTGAAGGCAAGACATGCGGTTGCGGCAGTTCCAGCTGTGATCGGAAACGTAGCCGTCCGCTTGGCCAGCTTGAATAATAGCAGGTACCGAGCTGGTACTGTTGTCATTTGGTCATGACGATAAGGGTGGTGACGATGGATACGATCATGCTGCAACAAATGCTGCTGTTGCTAGGTTCTCCGAAACATGACCGAGGGGTTGCAGACGGAGCATGTTTCGAGCTTCGGCCCCGAAATCGAGAGCCTGCGGCTGGCAAACCCCTCCCTGAAGGCCCTAAAGGCAGAGCCACAGCCCAGGAGCTGCAGTTGAGTCCTCTCGTTGCATTCTTGTGCTGCCTTCCAGAACTGCTGCCTTCCAGAACGACTACGAACACAGGGTCACCAGCATATCTATGCATGTAAGCATGCATGTATGTGTGTATGTAGGCAGGCATGTATTTGTGCACTTATGTCTGCATGTATGCATGTATTAACATGTTTGTATTCATACACTCATGTGATGGATATGCTCAAGACAGGTTCGTGTTGAGGGTTTAGGGCAAGGGAAGCTATGGGCTCCACGCCACGAGTTGACTCCACGGAGGGGCTTCAGGGTTCCCTCCTGGAACTGGTCATGCAGTGAGGGTCGAATTGAAGCACGTCGCTGGCGGAAGTGGGGAGTCCACCGGCGAAGTCATAGCAACCGGCCTGGGTTTTTCCTCCGTGGGCCAGTCTTGTCGAGAGGTTCTTTATCCAGCACGAGCTGGCGATGCAGAGGTTTCGAGCGAACAGATTCGGATCACAATGCGCCGCCTGGCCCGAGTTTCACGGATTGCAGCTTGCAAAAGCACTCAGTTCGGGCCTTGATCCTTGCACCCTCGGCTCTCCAGGGCTTGGACCATCACACCCCAAACGATGTATCGTGCAGGGGTATGCGCGTCGGAACATCTGAAGTTTGTAGCAGAATCATGGGTGGACCGTGTGAAACTCAAAACCGTACAAAACCCTAGGCTCTTTCCCAAGCCAAAGAGCCCTAGACCCACACAAGCACGAGCACAAGCACAAACACAAGCACGCACACACACACACACATCATAGTCATAGTCAGAGTCATAGACTTGATCCCAAGCAAATATGTTTGTGGGCGCTTCACCGCTGCAGAATCAGGAAGTCTGGGCATCGAACATCTGATCGATCGCCGCTTAACCACAACGAGTGATTCCGGCATCAGGTTGTGGCTGTCGGATGTAGTGCTGCTTGCTTTAGGGCTTAGGGTTTGGGATTCCGGCTGTCTAGGATTTGGTGCTATAGAGATCCAGCTATATTCTGTATGGCAAAGCTGAGCGTACAAGACCCAGAGGAGAGGTCGTACCGGCATGCAGGCTGTACTATGAAAGCTGTCTTTACCTACAGGATCGTTAGCCTTTTCTCTGTTGTGCCTTCGAAACTCTGCTTGAAACAGAAGCTGTGCAGGTTGGGGTTTGGGGCTTGGACTGGTGCTCTGCTGGTTTATTCAACGGGGCAGTCATCAATTCCAGCTTTCATTGGCATTGTGCACTTTTTTGGCTGGCTTCTGTGTTGGACAGTCAAGCTTAAAGCCTTGGCTTTGATAATGCCTATGGCCCCGCGATTCAAGGGAGCTGCTCTCCGAATTCTGTCAGGCTTTCGAGCATTTCTTGCCGATGTTGGGTTCTACAGCTACTGCTACTACCACCACTACTAGCTCTACCATCACTACCACCACCACTACTACCACCACCACGACCACGACCACCACCACCACCACCACCACCACCACTGCTACTACTGCTATAGTAGTGCAGGTCACTTTTTGGGGCTTCGTTGCGGGTCACAGGTCGACCCCTGTGGCGCTTAGGCTCCTGGTGGTAAACCCCTAAGCCCCTGAAACCCCAAGCTCTATAACCCTGAACCCTAAAACTCTAAACCTCTAACCCTAAAACCTGAAACCCTACAACCTTGAACAGTGCTTTGCGGTGTTCAGACAAGAGTACGGTCGACTGGTCCAGGGGGAGCTTTCGAATACGGCTGTGGTCGTGGAGTACGGATCGAGCTGGTTGGACATGTTCGACCGCATTCGACGTGATGGCCTAGAACAAGCACGACTACAGCTGGGAGAGATAGTGATATGGGTCGTTCGGACCCTTCACCTCATGAGCTATGAGCGGATCACTAAGGGTACCAAGGGCAAGTGGGAGCGGATGTGGGGACCAGTGAGTTCACAGCCGCAGCCAATTGCAGAGGGTTCGCTACGTGAGCCTAGAAGGGTGACATTTGAGCGAGGCATAGCACCAAAGCTTTCTGCTGAAGCAGATTCTGACTCTTAGACGCTAGCAGATGGACAAAGGCATTTAACTAAAAGCCTAAATCCTAAAGCCCTCAACCCTAAAACCTCAATCCGAAACCCTGAACCTAAGAATTCCCGCAACGACGGACTAAAAGAGGTCACGGCCTCGACGAGCGGCTGGACTTTCAAGGGATGCTCTCAGGTGGGACTCCCCCAAGTTCAGGGTTTTGGGTTTTTGTTGTTTGCGGTTTGGGCCTTAAGGCGTGTAAGGCTTAGGACTTGGGGGGTTGGGGTGTATGTGGGCGATCTAGGAGGTGGTAGGGCGGGGCTTCGGGGTTCTTTTGACATGTAGGCAGGCAGAACTGTCGATATTGAGTCTGTGAAATGCTTCTTGTGTCATGACGTATGCAGCGGCGACCTGGGGCCCCAGCAATAACAAATCTAGCGAACAGCAGCCCCCGTAGAAGCGAGGTCGGGGCAAAGCTCGATGCCACCACATCGCCTTGAACGTGATTGTATTGCATAGGTTGCGATGAGACGGTTGGTACATTGGGTACTGTAGCCTCTAGTCCCCTTTCGTGATGCGGCTGCTGTTCAGGAAGCCAGCATGTGTACCTTGTTCATACTCGGTGCTACGTCTTACGTCTTTAAGCATGCACCCAAGCCAAAGCGGAGAAGTGACAAGAAAGAGTCGATTCTCTGCTAGGCACAAAGTTTTGGGGTTGGTGCAGCTCAAGATCCAAACACCACATCAACGATAATGATGATGGTGCTCATAGGAAGCGAACAAATTAGCAAGCGATTCCCAACAACGTCGAAGGGGTGGTCCTGTCCGGTCGACTCCTTAGGGCTCCGAGGCTTTGGAGATATGATGTCGCAAGTTGACAGCCCTCCCGCCTTGCTGTGTGATCCTAGGTATCAATGCTGCATGTCCGAGGAGATACGTACTTAGAGGATTATGGGACTTAGTAACTCGGTTTATAGTTAGGGTAACTATGGGTGTAATATATTGAGAATCAAGGTACTTATACCCTCAACCCTACACCCTAAACCCACTTACTAAGTCCCATGATCCTCCGAGTAGAACTCCATTTTGAGTCAGATTGGCTTCCAGTGGCCCTTGCAATGAACCGATGTCCGACTGTCAAGTGCAATCACATTATACACTCTATACTTTAGAATTAATATGAACAAAATATTGTGTCATAATATACATTTGCATAATATATAAATTGTATATATATATATATATATAGTTTCCGTTGCTGACCCTCTCCGTATCTCCATAAGCCCGACTGTCGAACTCGCTGCTTACATGGAGGTGGCGAAAAGCAAAGATTGAGCTTCGCGCGCTTACTGCCAGGGGCCCGGGACGGCCTCGCAGGACGCTAAGACACTGAGGTAAAGGTCGGGAAACGTGGGGATTAGAACCGCAGGGCTACAGGATTTGCGGAGCAGGGTTTTCCGTTGAGGACTGAGGGTTCGGGTTTCGGGCTTTTGGTGTAGGCTGTGAAACATGCTGTCCGCTTCTCACACTGTTAAGACATGCAGCTTGCCCAAAGTCGCATTTGCTTTTAGACGTGGTCGCCGTCAAATTTTGCAAGGGTTCAGAGTCGCTCTGGGCTTTTCGAAATGAGTGAAGTGAAGCTTCCGCATTTGGCCAGCAAGCCCCATGAAAATGTGTGCTTGCTGGCGCCATCGCAGGCCAGCAGTCGTTTTCAGACCCTAGATTCTAAACTCTGATCCGGATCCCTGGACCCCAACCCTTGCAGTCAGCACTTCCAACAAGCCCTGAAGCCCCGCGCCCTACGCCCTGAACCATAACCTCTACACCCTGAGCCGTTCACCCAGAGCCCTAAACCCTGAACCCTCGAAAGCAGAGGCTACATCCTGGTGTTCATCTGGCCTTGCTGGATGAGGCGAGGGGTCTCCGGGCAACATCCGAAATGCAGGGAACTTGCACCGTAGGTTCATATATGTAGCGTCAGTACTTATACTGCTGATACATTCCACATACACCCAGCACAACATGGGGCCTTCGCTTGGAGCCTCAGACAGGTACATTCGTCCTGCGTAAAGAAGGAACTTCGGGGTTTTGGAGATAACTTACCTTAGGTCTTCGGAAACCTTTGGCGGGATCCAGTGTCCCCTCGCAGCTCACTTTGAGTCACCGGGAAAGGGGCCGGATGTGAACAAATCTGGGAACCAAAACCTCGTGGTCCGCTCGCTCTAAACCCCGCCGGCAATTTCTGCACTACACTCCAGAAATGTAAAGCAAAAACCCTACAAAAAGAAACTGCAAGACACTAAAACAGATCCTCATGGCCAAAAGCTGTCCACCAGTGCCAAGCCCAGAGGCCCTAGACCCTGAGCCTTAAACCCTAACCCCCCCCCCAAAAAAAAAAAAATAACAACAAAAAACACTAAACACCAAATTCTTTTTCTGCTAAGGCCACCTCAGCTCTCGACGAAGAGAACGAGCCTTCTGGCTTCTCTCTCCTAGGGTTACAGCTTTAGAGTTATTGGAAGTTTAAGGGTTTTAGGGTTCAGGGAAGTTTAGGGTTTAGGGTCTGGCTTAGCATTCGTGGCGCCGTAGGGGCTGCGTAGCCTTTGGGCATCGTTCGTAACAGTCAAAGGCGGCTGTGGGGGGGGCTTATCATAAAGATCCTTCCTGCCTTTCAGAAACTCTCTTTGTACTTGGGGGTCCCTGGAATATGAATCTGAGATGTTCGTAGGTACAATGTGGTTTAGTATGTTGCTCTGCGAGTCTCGGAAAGGGGTCGGATGGCCTTAGAGGCATTTGGACATATGCTTGTAGGACAAGGCCAGGGTTTTGGGTTCGGGGCCTGGTGATTTAGGGCCTTACGGTTTCGGGGATTAGGGGCATAGGGTTTAAGTTTAGGTTTCCGGTGGTGGAGCTCCACCGGGGCTCTCCAGCACACGGAGTTTCTTCATGCTTCGCCAGTACTGTCGCCCATACCTGATCGTACCTGGAGTCCTGAGAAGATCATGATCGAAAGCTGCCTGCAACCTTCAGTTTCCGACATGAAATGGAAACGCACATATCCGTGGCTTTCGAATTTGGATCCCTGAACCTGAGTGTCCAAAACGCTGAAGTCTACGGGCCGTGGAAATCATTTGTTACTTCTAGACAAGGCGTATATCAGAAAGCCGTGAACGATAAAAGACCGATCTACTCGAAAACATGGAAAGCATTCACACAGCAAAAACAGTTCACTCGATTCGTTCTCGAGGGTTTGTCAGGCTTTTGCGCCCTCTCTCCCCTCCTTGCGAAATCCTAAACCCTCAACCCTCCTCCCGAAGTCACTCTCACCAAGCTTCCGCAACCTTCGCGGCGATCAGGGCGATAGCTTACAACCAGCTACGAGAAAACGCCTGAGACCTGGTGGGATAACTTTCGGCTCTCGGGCCCTTAGGGTGGGTGTTTTGGGTGTTGTTTGACTTTGCTATAGGGGGCTTAATAACTACCTATACTATTTTGGGGTTCCTTATAACAATTATAGTAGAATCTACCCCAACACCCTATTCTAATTACTAAGGCCCCTACGGTTCTTGCTTCGGATCACGACCTTGCGACTTAGTGTGGTTTAGGGCTTAGGCCTTGGTTTTGTGACAGTTTTGTGTTCCGTTCAGTGTGTTGAGAGTTTCATGGCGGGATCGGAATGCATCGGAGCGACTTTTTCATGGTACTGGTGTTGGTGCTCGTGGTCTTGGTGGTGCTGCTGCTGCTGCAGCCCGCGGTGGCGGTGGCGGTGGTGGTGGCGGTGGCGGTGGCGGCGGCGGCGGCGGCGGTGGTGGTGGTGGGTGCTTGGTGGGTGCACTCAGGTGAGGGCTGGCAGGGCTATGGGCTGAAGATGTACAGGTTTTAAGTCTGAGGCTGCAAGCTCCACGGCTTATCTCCTCAATGTTTGCTGCATAATGTGTAATGTGCATACTTATGTATTAGTAGGGTTCGATTCGATCTTTAGCGGTTCAGGTGTTGTTGATGCCAGGACCTGAACCAAGAAAACGCGGCAGACCACTGCAACAGCGTCATTTTCAGGTTCACTGTTACGTCTCCGTGGGGCATCGGCCAGCTTTGGCAAACTGCCACAGCCTTCGGCTACAGTTGAGGAGGCCGGGGCTAGGAAAGTTGAAAGCACTTCAGGAGTTTTCTTCACAAAACTAGTCTGGCCACGAGGCGTTCTTTTTTGACTTCGACATGTTGCAATGCGTCAATATCTTGTTTTAGGTAAAACTCGCATCTTTCTTTTGGACATCTTTACATATATATGTATATATATATATAATGTATTTATCTGATATATATATATATATGTATACATAGATGTGTGTGTAATGTTTTCGATTTGAAGTTGAACTCATCAAAACTTAATTGCTTACTTGTAGTGGGCCCTACATTTGCAAAATACGCACCAAGCATCGCAATTATCCACCGCATGGGATAAGGCACTGCCAATGCTTGGTGCTGTAAAATTAGTGCATCGCTTGCAGTCTCTTGTCTCTAGGTTAAATCCTTTCCCGCAAGTCGGGGAGTTGCCTCTCATCCGGTTAAAGCACCACTCGGCATCAGCATTGCTTCATCGATTATTTCCCGTCCCGCGTTCCTGTCCTGCTGCTTGTATCCTTCCACTTTCCACTATTGCCGTTACCCTATATCAATACCCTAAACCCTAAACCCTAAACAAGCTTGTCCTCAAAAGGCTTGACCTTCCTAAACTCGTCAGTCTTTGTCGCTGTGGTCCAAGGCCCTCACCGGACATCAGATACGACAACTCCCATTCGTGAAGTGTTACTGTTTTCTTTATGGTTGTCCTTTGGCCACTGTGGCAAGCAATACACAAGTCATACCCAAGATGCTTATCTATTGTTTCCCGACCCACCTTAGACTTCTCAATGGTTCTTATGCTTTCTATATCATACATCCCGGTTCTGCCATCTTCAATGTTCTCCTCTCCCTTCACCCGCTTGATACTTCCAAAAACGCGCTATGCGTAAACAACGTATGCATCTATATAAACTGATTGGCAAAAACCTCTTTACCTTGGCACTTGTTTATATCCGCAATGAGCGGCATTTGTTTGGCACCACAGTTTCTATTAGAATCTTGCCGGGATTACCTAAGCAGAACAGCCGTAACTGATTCGTGTTGAACTCGTGGATGCGAGGACATTAGACATTACGAGACAACAAGAAACGAGAAAACAACGAAGAACCAAAAGGATGAGATGAGCAACACTTTGCAAAAGAAAGAAAGCACCGATTGCAGTTTCCCAAGAAATTTATGTAGTTAAGTTCTATGTAGCACCGGCAAGGCTTGGGAGCGTTTCGTATTCACCCTTCAGTTCCCAGTTCAGGGTTATGGGCTTTGGGGTATCTTGCTAAATTTGGGGACATACCCCAGTTCAAGTTGGGATATTGTTTACACTGCTAGAGTGGATAAGGTGGTGGGTTTAGGTGGTGGATTTTGTTCTGGGTTATAGAATGCATAAGGTCATATGGGTTTGGGCGGTTGCTTTGGCTTGGGTTTGTGGGGTAAGGCGGGCTTAATATATGGGATACATTTCAGAATTGGGGTACAAGCTCAGGGTGTGGGTGTGAGATGAACTGGGAGATGACCCTTGCTAGCCCTTGTAACGTTTCGGGTTGGTTGTGTCTGAAAGCGCAACCCAGAACTAACCTGCAAAGCGTGACACTGCTGGTTCGTGCTGAATCCTGCATAGCCCGTTTTGGCATTTGTGCCACATCTCTGCTCACGAAGGGGACGAGCCTCAAGGGCAGAACACGCCTCCAAAAAGCAAGCATAGTGACCACGAGTTGAAGACCCATCTTCGGACACCATTGACTTTCGAGGATCTGGGATTTAAATTAGGCTTACCTCCGGCGAGAAGTTTCAACCCCTCTGCAGGCTGGACGATTCTCTCGGATGTCAAGGCTCACTCAGCCCGCACGGTGGCTCTTAGACTCAGGGGGACAGTATGAGAAATACCAAACCAGATCAAGAAGGTCTTCAAAGCACCAAGCTTGAAGGTTCATTTCAACATTTGCTGCAAGAGCTGGGTGCCAACAACGGTCCGGGGTTGAGGGTGAAACTTATCCTGAATTCGGACAGGGACCCAAGATGCTACCATCGGGGGACCCCCCCGGAGGATCTCGGCCGGGACCCACGGAAGTCTTTAAAGCGTGTGCCTGAAACACAGCAAGCGCTACAACCTTAGCCTTAAGCTCCCAGTCGACCTTCTCTCGATCTCGCTCTCTCTCTCTCTCTCTCTCTCTTTCTTTCCGAATACAAGAATACACATGTGTATGTTTACACATCCATATATATATATAGAGAGAGAGACAGACTACCTATGCCAAGCATATATATATATATACATATACATATCATATATATACATACATAAACATGCATATGTGTAGCTACATGCGTGTATGTACATTAATATGTCCTTATCAGCATACACATAAGTATACACATCATATGTACGCAGACAGAGACAGACAGACAGACCGACAGACAGACAGATAGACAGACAGACAGACAGCCGGCCAGGCAGGCAGGCAGGCAGGCAGGCAAACACACTACTGAATAAAAGAGTATATGTATAGATGTATGTCAGTATATGCATATATGTATGCATATATGTACGTATGTTTGTACACACATGTGTAGTTCGTAGATGGCTGCGGTTCTTGGTGGTTGCCAGCCTGTTGGCCTGCGCGCACCATTCGCTGTCTTTGCGGGACCTGACATAGTCGTCAGGGGTTGGGGGTTAGGGTTTTAGGGTTTAGGGGTTTAGGGTTTAAGGTCTTATTGTTTGGGATTCATGTTAGCATCCCTGGCCGAGCCACGACATCCATATTTGCAGCGCCTCAGACTCACTTGGTGTCACTGGGTACATTGGTGTTTATACATTCATATACACGCAACAAGCATACGATGCGTACGTACATACATACATACATACATACATACACACACACATACACACACACACACACACGCGGTGTATATGTATGAACGGTCAGATACATCATTGTAATAGAAACTGATGTTACATCATTGCACACTCAGTGGAATGAATGCTATGTTCACATGTCCAGGCATTGTCTCCTCGATCAGTTTGGGATCTCCACATGGAGAAGGGTCGCCGCAGTCGGAACCTCAGATGTCCTGTTCTTTGGCTTCAGGGTTTCGGGGGCCTTCGGTGGCAACGGAAATAGCTGCACTACCAGTATTTCCCAGACAGCGGCCAAAAAATGCACCGCACAACGTGGCAGCTTGTTCAGGCACGGATATGAACAAGCAGCAACTTGCATATTCACCTCAGAGCAAAAGTTAAATAGGTAACTGACTCTCTCTGCTGCATTCTCTGGCTCATCTGTTCCGCGAAGTGCCCGGACAGGTTTCCTAGCAGGCTCCCCCAGATCAGAAGGCCTCGCAGTCTTACACGATTCGTCCACGCACCTTATTCCTGACATAGCAAGTTTCCAGTGTTCTTGATAGAAATCGGAAGTTCTCGTTGTGCATGTGGGCGCGGTTTCCAAAACGACCTTTATGACTATCGGTACTTGTCGTTGTCGTTGTCGTCGTTGCTGCCGCAAACGATGGCGAGTCTATGGTAGTAGTAGTTGTAGGTCGTCGTCGTAGTCGTCATTCGCAGGATTTCTACTGCAGCAATTAGTGCTTCTTGTCTTGTTGCTGCGGGCTACCACTGCTGACCTGACACTGCTTCTTAATCAAAACTGCCTGCAGGTTATTTCCAGGGTCTTCCCAGCACCAGCTCTGAGCTGTGGACTCCAGACCATCTTCCACCAATTTTGTCTGCAGCAAACCCTTAAGAGTTTGGGGTTTTCAGGGCTTTCGAAGTCTGGGTCCAGCGGCTATTAACTATGAGGCCTAAAACGGCATCCTTTGAGGCCTCAGGAAAAGCAAACTGCTGTTTATGTGGTGGTGGTGGTGGTGGTGGTGGTGGTGGTGGTGGTGGTGGTGGTGGTGGTGGCTACGGTAGCGACGGTGGCGACGGTGGCGACGATGGCGGCGGCGGCGGCATTATAGCTGCGATCATGATTATTATTAGCTACTGTTATGATGATGATGATGATGAATATTCTTGTGATGATTATCATATGATGTTGATGTTTAGTTTGTTATACTGTAGCCAGTGATTTTGAGTGCTATCGTTGTTGCTGGCAGCCCCGGATAGAAGATTGTGGGCGTTTGTTGGGAGTTTTAGCTTCTACTCGGTGGATACAGCATCTGACAGATTTCAGCCCTGTGATCTCGTCCATTGAGTAGGTCGACGATGAGCACCAGTAGCTTGACTCTAGCGCAACGATACCGACGATGTTGTTTCTCTATGTTTCTCTTTGTTTCTTCTTGTTACTACCGCGGCCACTACCACTACCCGAAACCATAGACCCTACGTCCGAACCGCAAAGTTGCTTACGGGATGGGCCGTAGTCCACTCGTTTTCTTCAATCCGCCGTCAAAGCCGCGGCGCTCTTTTTCCAGGGCTTGTCCACAAAGGGGCAGAGCCTGAAGGGAAAACATATCCTGAGGGTCCAGGTACACTGTTTGCACCTTGTTTCTGCAAAAACCATGAGCATCTAGGCATGACAGTGTACCGTGACCCTTTGTTACAGCTTGTGGCGTGCGAAACTCTCCGTTTGAAGGCCGTCTCGGAAATCCTGACTGTCAGTGCATGAACCCAAAACTGGAGTTTAGGGGTCTGCGATTGTTGAAGCCCGAGCCGTAAATGTGTAGACTATAAACCCAAGCCCAAACAGGTAAGATCTCCCAAAGATCGACAAGAACCAAACACGGCAGCCCCCACACTTCCAAATCCCAAGTTAACCTTGAAGCCAAGGCCTTTACAGCATGTGTGCACCCGACGTTCCCACAATCCTAAACGGTAAGCCCAAATAACCCAGCACGCCAACACCGCCCTCACTAGGGCTTCGGGTTTCACACATGAGGCTGCGACGGAGGGTTTAAGCCGCGTCCAGGTTCGAGGTCCCGACACGACGGTTTCGGTCTCAATACATGGAGCTCGGAGATCCGGAAAACCGAACCACAGCAGCAAGGCAATAGCTATCTTGGCACTGGTGATGGTGATGATGACAAGTACGGATGATGGCGGTGATCAACAGGGTGCTCGTGATGGGTTATATTGCCAGACTTTGCTTTGGGTCCCGGGCCTCAGACTCTTAGACGCCCTTAGCCCTGATTGACAGTGTCCTTTCCCGGGCTGCTGCACAGAGTCGGAGGACATGCAGAAGTCATGAGGAGTCGCAGAGCTAGGCCTAGCGCTTAAAAGGGTGATGCCAAGAATAGCCATGATGACGATCATCATCCTCGTGTCCGCCGTCCCCTAATTTTGGGCCACTTGTGTCATTGTAAGCAGTTCGCAAGGTGATACTCTCGGCTTTCGGAGCCGTCATCACAACCCATCATCCCCTGGAGCATGCAGCATGAACCTTGACTCTCGAAGAGAGTTTGAAATCCCCACCTTCAAGGGTGAAGCGTCATACCGTAAACCCAGTACTTTGAAGGGAGATTTGCTTAGCAAGGCCTCTCGTATTTTATGGTTCGGTGTTCATGAGAAATTGATAACTTCATCGTCATCCTTTTCCCTTCATTGTGCTTGGGGTCATAGGTTCACTGTGCTCGCTTTTGGCGTTAGTGGTTGTTGAGATGCCAGGTCTCTTCGCTACCCACAAAAACTTGAATTTCAGATTTCAGGTTGGAAAGTTGGGGGTCCTGGTCCGTGTCGGCACCTCCAATCATTGTGCACGGCATGCATCGAGATCGCATAGCGCCTGCCTTGCAGGTACGGCTGTGGCCACAGGCGATGATTACTATCCAGATGGCTGTAATTCTGAATAAGAACACAGCATACACGTAGTGGTGAAACCAGCTTCCCCTGTAGAGACTGGCGATGTAGTTGAAAACTCGCATGCTCATGTTAACTGACAGGAGCTAGGGAGGGGGGCAGGAGCCTGACATGGCATGGCTATGACAGTGAAGATGAAGATGATGAGGATGATGATAGCTATGTTGATTGTTAGGCTGACGAGGGAATGGCGGCATCGGCACATATGTCAGTGACGCTGCGGTGGTTTCGGGTGGTGGTGGGTGGTGCTGATTGTGGTGCTGGGGGCGGTGGTGGCGTTGTGGGTGTGCCATGGCTGTGGCGGTGGCAGCTGCCGCATCGGTTCTGTTTTGGATAATTATGATGATGATGATGATGACACTGGCGTTGATGCTACTGGTGATGATGAGGCTCATCAGATTCGTGATGATGAGGCCCAGCACGATGGATGCGTTGAATATGGCTATGCATACTGCTACCAATAACTTACTGGACTGTATGCTCCTTTCATCCTGATAAGCTTCGGTAACCCTATCAGTAGTGCAATCACCGTCCATCACTGCCGCATCACAACTCCATTACAACCGCAGGCATCCTTAAATTGACACCATCACCAGCATCATGACCATCGTCATCGTCATCACCAGCATCGTCATCGTCATGATCGTTCATACCCTCATCCCAGCACCAGCATCCGTCAGATTCGTCGACAGTCCCTCATCATCTTCACCATCATCACCTTCATGTCCATGATCATCAATGACCACAACCATCATCATCACTGTTTACACCATGGTCATCCTGCTCCAAAGCTGTTTACCATCCTTACCATCATAGCCTTTGTCCCCATGTTTGTAGTAATCGTATCTGTGCGCTACCTTCAAGGACGCGACCGCACCTGTGGCCACTCCGATTCAATTCGGGCAGCTTCCCAGACGAAGAGAATCGCTTCAAATGCGGCAGCCTCGCTAGAGACAAAAGAGTTGCCTTGTTCACGGTTTGCCAGGCGTCCTGGTCGCAGGGGGTATGAACTTATCTTGCGTTGGAGCCTCTGGCGATATTCATTCTGAAGGAAGGGATCCTATTACATGGGTTTGACGGCAAGCTTGCTTGCAGAGCCTTTATGAAGATGATCATGGAGCAAAACCCTCCGCAAGAAGCGCCCAATCGGACAATATGAGTCATATGAGATCCTAGAACTAGAGCCGCCAAGCCAACTTACCGCTGTACTGCCATTATGATCAATATTATTGCAAACCGGGACACTGCGACAGTTTTCAGTACTACTACGACGACACACCACCCCCAGTAACAAGAAGAACGAATGGATACAAACGCCATACAGCAACTGGAATAACCGATGGCAACCATGGCTGCACACCTGTTTTTAGTAAGTTTGTTCGAGTGCATTGGATGCTAGTCCCGCTGCCCTTTATGGTCACAATACTAGTACAGCACCAGTAAGGCGAGCAGCCAGACTGGCCATCGTTGGTATTTACAGTCTTTGTTGCACCCAGACTCGTACCACATCTGCTTTATAGTCCATTCAAAGTGATAGTATGCAAACAGCACCTGTCTTGATCAGGGTCAACACGGCAACGACAATATAAAAAAAAGACAGTTCCCATGAGCCAGACTAGCGAAGAATAGTACCACTATTGTCAGTAGATGCAGGCAAACTTGAATAGTGCAAATTGCCAATGATACCTTCTAGTAGCAGTACGCATAGTAGAAACGATCGGCGAGCCCACCGCAAGCATGGAACCACTAGTTCCACCAAAACAACAGCTGCAACGACAAGAGCGACAAGATCTTTTGCAGCCGCACCGGCACCGGCATGAGAACCTGCAGGTGCAGCAACAGCAACGGAACAGCAACCATAGCATCCTGCCCCAAAATAGACAACAGCAAAAACTGGCAACAACATATACATCAGCAGCAGCAGCGACAACAGCAAGACAACTTGCAGCTGCAGTAACAACTGCATGTGCGACACTAAGCACAAAGGAAGCAGAGGGAGCAGAAGGTCTTCAATGGCATACGCAAGAATAGTTCAAGAGACGTGTGAAACAGTGACAGGCATATCACTGCAAACTTCATGTGGTCAGCCTCGTAGCATTGTGCGACTTATACCGCTCACGCAGCCTAAGATATGGCGCTAGAGTTGTGGAGATATCCAAACCCAAAGCACCCCCAAACCCAAACCTAGTCCGGGGTCTTAAACCCTAAGCTCCTAACCCCAAGCCCTAAGCTCTAAACCGAAAGCTCAACACGCTAAAAGCTCAGAGCCCGACTTCTTGCAGGACCTCTTGGACTCCGAGGAGGTTCGCGAGCTCGCGCCTTGGGATTTAGGGGTTGGTGTAGTTCATTGGCGGCTGTAGCATCAGTGGCTGTAGTAGCAGCCGCGGTACTATCAGTCCGAGCAGCATACTCACTCTATGAGTATGATAAGGATGGTGATGATGACATTGATGCTGCTGCTACTTGTGATGGTGACTCATGGCTCGTGTTTGTTACAGCCAACTGCTTGCCTGCCTTGTTCTGCTTTCTTCAAGTGTTGCGACATCGAGGGCTTGCAGCCTCCATAGCTCACCGTCGAGGTTTGGTCGTGGGATCCCAGGCCTCATCCAGACAGTAGCCGATTAAGTAGTCTATGGCGTGGAGATTGTAGTACTCTTGTCGGGTACGTGTGCAGGCTCTTACAATATGTTCTTGCAGAAAGGCGCGTGTGTGCAGTTCGGAGGGTCGATGAAGCTCTCACCGGACTAGAGCTGGCTTGTTGAAGTGTTCTCCTGTGACTTCTTAACTGCCCTAGCAGAAATCGCTGGCTTGGAACCTCATCACGGTAAAATCAAGTGAAACAACGGTGCCAGCGAGACCGTTCAAGCTAACGATGGTACTCACGAGCGATGCTCACAGTAAGACTCAGAGTAGCAGTGGTGTGGATGCTGAATTTCAGGAACGACGTACGTAGTCAAATGTAAGCGTTACACCGCAGGAGACCCTTGCTGCCAGCATGCCATGTGTAGAAAAACGGTACAGGATTTCAGATGTTCCATTGGCTGCTTCCCTATCTTTAGTGCCGAAAGCAGCTGCTGTAAAGCCTGGTTCCTAAAACTTCTGCTGTAAACTTCCAACGCTTCATGTGCATAATACAGTATAGTGCAAAAGGGAAATCTATATCAAGACTGAATATGTCACAGTGACATATGCTGTAACGGTGCAACATATCATAACTCAATTGCACTTTCAGCCGTTTCATGAAGCCAGAGGGCCACCTTCAACCTGGAAGTCGAGGTCGGCTTTGGAGGAAGTGCGGCGGGCGGGAGCAGAGCGCAATGCCTCGGCACTGGCAGGGGCCCCGAGGGGCACAGGTGCAAGATGCCTCTGCAGGCTTGAGGAAACCGCAGTCGCTTCGTATTTCCCACGGGTTCAAACGGCAACTCTACTGTGAGTCGGTTTGCACTGAGACTCCAGTTGCAGAGCAGGTGAAGCAGTCGCAGTGCATGTGTGGCAGGAGGAGTCTTCTGCGCATGGGCTTCATCCAAGATCTTATGTCTTCAACCTTTTTGCCGTATCCGGTGCTTGACATGAAGCTAAAATCCTGGTCAGAATCAGTCTCGTTTCACTGTGTCTGCAAAGGCTTCAGGAATTTCAGACCATTCTCCTTACGATGGCAGCCGATGGCAGTGCTGATGTACTGCTAAGTTAAGTATGATGAAGAGGGTGATGGCGATGATGCTGATAATCATCGTGATCAACACCATCATCAAAATGATGCTGATCCTTTGTTCGCGCACTCTCCAGCTTCATGGGCCATGCTTCCTTGCGCAAAAGGGCAGCCTCAAGCAACGATCCCGAGGCACAAGCCATCAAGAAATGCTGGGCGCTGAGAGGTCAGATTGTGGCCTTTGTTCAAGTTTGGTCCGGCAAGGGTCTTTTAAAGAGCGCATCTTTGGCAGGTATTGCCTATGTAGATTGTGAGGTCTCCGCGACCATTTCGACGAGTTGACTTGTTTTCAGAAGTGAAACCTTTGCAATGACAGGGGCCTAAATCCACGACCGGGCCCTGCACAAAGCGAGCAGCACCAAAAAGAGTGCAGTCGGTGGGCTTGGGAGTGCAGTGAGGATCCTTGGCACACACTTGTCTTGGGACCAAAGATGAGTGGCCGATATGTATCGAGCGCGATGCAAAGCCGAAACACAGTGTGGTGACAAGGACCAGAGAGACCATCACCGCCTCGCCACTGTGCATTGTTTAGATGTGTTTGGTCCAGCAAGGATCACGAGCCACATCATGCGTGCTATTCACAAGGGCGCAACAAGGGCATGAGCAGCATCACGCCCTGGCTGCTTCACATCCTAAGCGCCGGCAAGTCTCGCAATAAAAGAGAGGCTGTTCAGAAGGCGCGAGGTGAGGAGCAGCTATGTTGGTTTCAGGGTTTCGCCGCTTCATGCATCTTGATGGCCTCAGAGCAAGCTGACTCTGATATTGCAACGGGCCGCATCAAGGAGCACAATCAGCAATTGTCTGGCATTGAGGCTTCTGCGAAGGCTCAAGTCAAGAGTAGGCCAACATTTGCAGATTTAAGGAAGAAAGAAGTGTGTGGTTCCTCTGCGAATGTTTCGGTTGCGACGACGATGATCACAACGAATGCAAGACGAAGCGGAGCAAACACAAAACAGAAGAGCACCGAACGGCAAGCATTGTGAGTGGTATTGACCATACACAGCAACCGAGAGCAGCAAATGCGACCAGAATCATCCTCATCACCATCGTCGTCTTTAGACTCGTTATGGCCAATTTGAAAACTGAGACCGACAAGTTATCAAAAGGTCACCGCTACACCAAAACTTGAACCATATCAAGTCTTGCCCTACTCGAACAAGCTTCACCACAGAGCCATGCAACGGCTTAAATCCACAAGGCTCACGGCCATCCCGGTCCACATAATGTAGTTGTAGCCCCGCTCGGGCCTCTGCCAACGCCAAACCAATATCCTTTGACATAGGGAGCGTATAAAAACCTGGCTTGCAAACTCGTATGCAACTTTGCATACCAGTACAGTTACAGACTCATGTCCGGGAATCCCCCAAACTTTCCAAGGCCGGCGCCTGGGCATCGCACCGCAGCTCTTGCTGCAGGCGCTCGCGCAGCTGACAGAGGAGATGGCCAAGGTAGCCGGCCGTGTTTGAGATGCTGGGTTTAGGGTTTCCGGCTTCGCATTTCGGGTGCAGGGTGTAGACGCACGAGGATGGAGGATTTCGGACCGGGATGGGCTGGAGGAGGCTTGGTTTGACTTAATGCGGCTCTTCCGGGTGCGGCTTAGGGCAGTGTGTGGTGTGGTTTCATGTGTGGCACGGTACAGGCTCTGGCTTCTGTGGACGGATCCTCTACTATATGATTAGGGCAAGTATGCTTACCATGACAATATTTGGATCAGGATCAGGACCATTGTTATTGTCCAGTGAAACTGAGTTTCAAGAGTCTGGAGTGTTTGCACGTTGAGGGGTTTGGGCGCTTCCATACGGATGTGGAGTAAGTGGATGTCTGAGTTGTAGGCCCGAGTAGTTTACTTCAATCAGGATGCGCGTTTTAAGCTGAAGATGCTCGTCGTATTCTACTACTGGAAGCTTGCTTTTTTGCGGAGCTTGGAGGTTGTGAACACTCGGCCTTATTTGGAGTAATCTCCTCTCGTCTCGTGGGCTTCAGACCCTTACAAAGATTCCCTTCTGCATGGCTGGGGGTTGAATGCACCAGCGAGATACCGTCGAGCTTTTTTTTATAAGTGTTGAACCGAGCACCGCAAGCCGCAGGTTGCGAAAATCGCCGGCGACCACGGCATCAGCAACCTCATGCTGGAGGCAAGGCCAGAAGATAGGAAAATCTTCAGGTCCTGAAGCCATCATGGATACAGCATCAAAGAGGGTTGATGCGGTTGCGCATCACTAACACTAGTTGACTGTCTTGGCGAAGTTCGCAGCCGGATGACACGGTACTGACCCTTTAGGCAGGACAGCCCTGGCTTCCCCTTTATCTTTTGCACATCTGCGGCACGGTCTGATCCAAAACCGTGTGCATGTAGCCCTGCATCCTGAACCCTGAACCGTGGCGCTCTACAGCTTAGGCTTAAGCCTTAAATCGCCAAACACACCCACCCAGCCCCAAATCCTGAACCCTCACCAGGATGTAGAGCAGATCCGTCGCGAGCTGCATGACAAGGTCCAGGCCGACCATCCCTTTGGCTACAATCAAACAGTATACGTATAATATAATATATATATATATAGGTTAGAGAGATAGACATGTATATATGTATACACATACATATGATACATATATATATATATATACATATATATATAATATACACGTATACCTATCTCTGTATATACTATATACATAGATATACACGTACATATCTGTGTCATATATATATATATATATGTATACATATATATATATATATATATATATGTGGGTTTGCCATATGTGCTTATGCTGAGCCATGCCGCAAGTTCCTGATGCATCTGACTTGAAACGCTCCTTGGCTA
>CAJNDV010010113.1:140867-157871 GCA_905221635.1 Symbiodinium sp. CCMP2456
GAGCCGTTTTGCGGCAGTGCTGAAACCGATTGCGACGGGCTGTCTGATGTGAGCGGGCCTGTGATATCAGGATGCTTGCTTTGGAGTGTCAGATTTTCTGTCGCATGCATTTGGCGTTGCTTCTGTTTTTTTGTGTTTGTGCGCACATGGCATGCCTTCATGTTATCTTGCTGCCCTAGCGAGGAACAAGAAGATGCAAGCAATGTACTGCAATACACGATAATTGACTATAATTGTACCATAATCTACTATCTCCTTCCACTGAGCAGTTTTGCCGCAGCACTAAGTCGACGGGCTGCCGAGTGCTGAGCACGGGGACAGGAGCGGGATGACTGGCGTGCAATGCTGGAGGCTCTTGGGCTGCACTTTGGGATCATATACTCTAATCTACGATAATGTACTCTAATGGCTTGCATCAAGATTCCACGGGATGCGCATTTTGCTGGAATGGCCACTTCTGACTCGCGAATGTTCGAACTATGCACTGCTCGTTTTACTGCTGTGGCTCCATTTTGCTGGGGTTTTGCGATGGGCGAAGCTGGTGCGACAGAAAGGGTTTGATGTTCTTCACGAACTCAGCTTCAAACTTATACTTAAACCCTAAGCCCTAAACCCTAAACCCATAAGCTTTCGAGGGCTTCATGTTTGCTGCAGCGTCTTTGACCTTTCTGTCAATCCCCCTGAGAGTGGCTGGCTCAACGAAGCTGAAGGCTGAGCCCGAAGCACTGCGGGCAGTTCCTTAATGAATAACCAAATAAATAACCAGACAACTAACTAAATGAATATGTAGAATATATATATATATATATATGTGCTAGACTTTACTATACTGTACTATACTATACTGTACTCTACTATACTGTACTATACTATACTATACTATACTAGACTATACTACAATGTTCTATGGTATGTTGCAATATATCGAACCCTTTGTCAGACCTGACGTTTTCGCTTCAAAGGGCCTGCGATGGGGTTGTTCCATCTCATCCTGAACATCCCTCAACCTTGAAAACAAGCGTTTGCCCTGAGGTGGATCTACAGGTTGTGGAGGTGCGCAACCAGCGCACGGTGGACCTGTTAGGCCGGACCTAAACTGAAACGGAATATGATGTACCATAACATCATGTAACATTGTAATACATTGCGCCATTTCATTTTTCATGTGTGTGGAAGGCTGGAAATCAGCGCTCAAGCCAAGCACGTAGTTGTTGCTCGTATTGCAATTTCCGGGTTGCAGCACATCCGGGGATTCCGTGGCTGTTCAGTTTCCTGCTTTGCTTCTCGGATGAGGGCCTTGAGCTGAAAGCTTTGAGCTTGCCGCCTTTTCTTGCTCTTGATTGGGTACTTCGATTTCCGGTTCGATTGTGAGACATGGAAACTCAGCCAAAACCAAGTTGCGTTTTGGATTCAGATGGACTTGGGTTTTGACTTGGCAGAGGTCGATGCTTGTTTCTGCTGCGTTACGGTGTCGCGTGCATCCTTGCTTGTGGCTATTGTTGCTAAGTCCTGCTCTGGCGGCTGACTGCCCGTGTAAACATGCCGTAGATGATCAAACACATCAAGGTCCCCGAGCGCGATTAGCGCAAAAACGAATCCAAGATGAACACAGCCCATCAAGCTTCCCTGAAATTGGACCCTTCGCCTGAGTCCCAAAGCACGAAACAAGACACAAAGTGAAAGCCATGCCGCATGCAGGGAAAGCATCTCGACCTGAATTGAGCCTCGCTCTTGGTCGGGGTTCGAGTGGAGTTGGGGCTCGGGTCGGCATCATGAGATAAGTGGATTTGAAGCTTGTAGTCGCGAGGGCGCTGCCTGAAGCTGTGAAGCTTCAGCGCAGGTTGGGGGTTTTATTGAAATTCCGGTGCATGGCTGCATCCCTAAATCCTTTTGATTATTGGCTTCACTCGCTACATCTCTCCGCCTCCTAAATGATTGCAGCAGAATAGTTCCAGCAAGGGAACACTGATGATGGTCCTTGGCCGGAGCCTTTAATGAACCGGAACCCTTGAGCGTGTGCCGAGATGAAAGTCGTGCTGGTCACCTTGCCTTCGCGGGTGCAATGCTCCTTTCGAACACAGGCGCTCGGGTTTCGAAGGTGCTTTTTATGTTGAGAGAAGATTGTAGCATTGTGGTGTTTGTCAGGCTTGGGTTTTAATGTGCCTGGTGAGCAGCTTGACATCGTGTTCTACAATCCAGATACTGGTCTCTAGAGTACGATCTCAAACGATGCCTCGAGATGCATTACACTGTTCAGCTGCCTGCAGCTAAATCATCTCTAGCAGCACATTCGAGCCAATGCCGTCCTGGAATTCGGAAGATGCTTCAGCATGTGGCGCTTGCGCCAGACGTCCTAGTACGTGTGCCTTCTTTACTCTGCATGATTTGTGAACCCTAAACTCCTGAATCCTAACAGCCTTCGCCAAGGCCGATGATTTTTTTAGGTTGGAACGGCAAGAATCATTGATACTGAATCGCTACTAAGTATTTCAATGAAAACAACTGTAATAACAATAATGATCAAAATGGCGATATAGCAGAAGGATTATGCCGAGTTTGCATCTCACTAGTTAGAGTCGGTAAGACTGACCATTGTTTTTTGTTCTTGCATGTCTGCATGTAGGTTTAGTAGTTTGAGGACCTCGCACTGCTGCGAGAGTCGTATCAGTCACGCTTGCTTCTTCAAGATTTAGTTAAGCCGCGGAGAGAGTCACCAGCCCGAGTCCGTAAACATGCATGCATGCATGCATGCATCATTCATTGATGTCGTTGCCGCTGTTGTTCAGCATCTGTGCCGGCAGGTGACAATCCCTTCATCGAAGGTGCCTGCACTCGCCGAGTCAAAGACAGGCAGCGGCAGCATGATGTCTTCGTCGTACCTGACACATTTATCTCACTCTTCTCTTTGCACCGAAGGTTCTCGAAGTGTTTGTTGCAAGCGTTGCAAACGACACAAGCAAGATTTTCCGGAGTTGCTTTTCGCGAGAACGTCCAACCGCGACAATGCTCATAGCCAGGTTGTGTTGTCCTGCTTTCCGCACCTTGATATACCACCCTTTCGGACCTTATCCTGTCTAAGTCTAGCGACTCGTCTCGTCCGGTCGAAGTCTCAGGAACAGGACTTGCGCACGAGCTTGAGCTGCTCCCTGTCATTGTCTCTTTCCATGCATGGGTGCCATCACACTGCATGGCGTACTCACAACACTGCATGATGGTCGGAAGCTCTGAAAACTGAGCCCTTCGTGCGGCTCGTCACGCCTTTTGCTTCAGTCGCGACTTCCTCCGCAGCCTGAACTCTGCCTTCACCGCATCAGAGGTGGGAGCGGCAATTGCTGTCGTTCTGAAAATCCATCTGAAGACGTTTGCAGCCATAGAGACTAAGAATGGCTAGTCCAGTAGTAGCGCTAGGAGTAAGAGGAATACCATTACAAGAGGAGAAGAGCGAACGTCGAGCAGTCATAGCCGACTGGGATGCAGAAAGAAGACCCTGGTGAAGCGAGCAAGATTCCCCATATCCCTCGCCCGTAGCCTCATATCGACTCCAAGCCCAAGAGCACCCCAAATCTGGAAACCGAGTATTTGAAGTCTGCTGCTACTCACCCTCGTGGTAAGCGTCACTCGTATGACTAGTCTTCAATTCCCCGTCAAGTTAGTCTGAGACCATGTTCGGATGAGCTATGTTCCTTCATTCCGCAATCATGGGTGCTCTCCTATACGCTAGATTATAAATTATAGGTATACTGGGGTTCTGAGCATCCTTTAGCGTCTATTTGTTAATCTCTGAAGTTATACTTGAGATCAGACGAAAATCCTGCGTCATTCAGGACGTACTCTTTAAGGAAAGGGTACTGCGCACTCCCAACTCACAGGGCCCCCAAACCCTGAGCAGCCTTTGGCCTCCTTAGTTGGCGACAGAGCTGGGCATGAGGAAAAGTGGAGCTCGACCCAAGGAAGCTGACCCCAAGCCCTAAAACCAAAAACCCCAACATCCCTTAAAGCCTTGAACTCCTAAACTTTCACGCTCTAAAACCTTAAACCCTAAGACCTCCGAAAGCCCTGAACTCCTAAACCCTAAGATCCCTTAACGCCCTGAACTCCTAAACTCTGAAAGCCCACAGCACAGGGCCCCTACTCGGCGCCGAAGACCCCCCGCACTCCGGCCTCAACGGCTAGCGAAGCCTTCGAGTCGCATGCCCGGGGCTCGTTGCCAGGAGGGATTTGCTTTTTGGGTTTAGGGGGTTTAGGGGGTTTGGGGTTTTTGCTTTAGGGGTCTAGGGTTTTAGGGCTTTTGGGGTGCAGGGTTTTAGGGGTTTGGGAGGAGTTGGTGCTCTCGAAATTCTTGGATTTGACGTTCTGGCCCTCGGAAACAGAAGACGACTTTGGGAATTAGGAGGCTTGATTCAATGTGAGATTCCTGTTCACTCTCAGGGCAAAGGGTTTTTGAGGGTTTAGGGTTTCTCGCGGCTCAGGTTTTGGTCATGCTGCACCTCACCAGGCAGCAGCTTCTCCGTTGTGCTTTCAGCACCTTTGGGAGTTCCAACAGTGATCTGGGAAGATGAACCTTTTTGGCCTGCGGGGGGGTGCAAATTTTAAGGTCTTAAAGTCCTGCATATATAGGACCTGGGACCCAGGGCTATATAATTACCAATACTTGTTTGGTGACCCTTTGTTCGAATTATAGTATAATATACCCCAAAACCCTATTAAAATCATGAAAGCCCCTATACTAGATGAGTTCGGGGGTCGGGCCTTGCGAAGTGAGGCTTCCATCGTCAAGACCTGGCAGGTTCCAATGAAGCATTACTGTAAACGCATTGGGAAAAACACTGTTTCCCCTACACATATTGGGGTTTTGTCCCTCTATATGCTTTGTGCTCCTGGCCAAAGTTCATCGAGGGCTGCCAGCAGTCCAACCGATCTTGATGCCTAGAAAGCAGGCTACCTCTCTCAAGATTGTCCCGCTCTGGAAAACCAATAGACGTCGGCAGCCGTTGTTGCTAAACTGCTAAACCATATCCCAACCCCAGAAGCCAAATTCGACTCACCAAACTTACCAAACGTCACTTAATGTGGGAATGCATCCCAAGGCAGGGTCAGGGTTGTAAGCACGCATCGCACCGCTAGTCAGGTTCATTGCTCCGGTGTTTTGGAGCCACCCTAGTTCAAGAAACCGCAAATCACTCCGAATGCCGAATGACCTGCAGAACGAATCGTGCGACGGGCGGCTCCGTTCGGAGCAAGATTGTGCCACGGGCCTTGACGGATTGGCGGTTTGGGTCCAGTGACTTGGGCGTTTTGCTCCCGACTTCTGTGTTCGACTGTGAAGTGTTTCCCGGGCTGAGTTTCAATGATGGCTCATCACTCCGGATTCGGTGCGCGGGTGTTTGAGACTTGTTGCATCGGTTTATGCACCGCAGCCTGAGTCAGCCTTGGCGGCCTCCTCACTTCTACCTTGGGTTATTGGTTACGCTCGTGCCCTGAATCCCACGGCCCGGGAAGTCCAGCACCTGAACCCGGATCAGAGGACTATCACGTAAATCAGAGCCATAAACCCAGACCGAAGACCCATCACATCCGAAGCCTAAGACCCCCAACCCCGGAACCCCTAAATCCCTTCACCGGAAATCCTTGCACCCTTCCAAACCCTATACCCTAAAACCCTAAACCCCCAAACCCTGAAAACTTGTCGCTAAGGCTGGCCGATCTGGCCCCCCTCTCAAGCCCTGCAGTTGGGGCCCTGACCCAGATGAGGGTTGGGTTTTGAGGTTAGGGCTTTAGGGTTTGAGGGTATTGATAAGGGCTACTCAATGGACCGATTCTTTGGATTATAGAGTTTGGGTGAAGGGTTTAAAGCGGCTTCAGGGCTGCTGCGCTTGTTTGGGGTTGAGGCTTTCGGGCCTAGGGTTGCAGGCTTCGGGCTCCGGGTTTGGGGTTCAGATGGAGTTTGCACGAATTTGCAGCTTAGGCGCATGGCGAGATTCAACAGGCACATGCATCACCGCAAGCCCCGCAGATTTCGATTAAACGGATTGGAACGGCTCAACAGCAACGAACCCTGAACCGCAAGCTTGGCGCATGCATCCACCGAGCAAACACGCGGATTAAATTGCTAGATTAATCAGGCTGCTTCCGGCGCTACCTCCAGGGAGGCATGGCGAGGGAGCCGTGTTGTTGATAATTCTGGGTCTTAGAGGTCTCGATGGATGGCTGTCGGATCTTCTGTGGTTGCCTCGCTGTGGTTGAGCTTCCTGTCAGGTGTTGGAGTCTCTCTCAGTTCTTTGGTCGTGTCTCGCTCTCTCTCTCTCTCTCTCTGTCTCTCTCTCTCCCACTCTTTGTGCCTGTTTGCGTGCAGTGCCTTTGCTGTGCCTGCCGGTCTGCCTTCGCGGAACCTCTCACTCGCATGGTTGTCTGGCCATCAAGGTCATGCACATGTACACATTACTTCAGTGCTACGCAGTAGTAGCAGTAGTAGTAGTAGTAGTAGTAGCTTTAGTAGTAGTAGTAGTAGTAGTAGTAGTAGTAGTAGTGGTAGGGTTGCTCCTGTCTTTGGTTTTTGTGAATCCTGTTCGCAGTTCTGGTCCTGGTGTCACCAGCACCCGTAGACGATACTCGTCTTCCGCTTTGCTCCCGAGCTCCCGAAGTACCACAGAATTTCCAATCTTTCTAGAGGCGAGGGGACAGGTATCTCAGAAATGCAGCTCAGATACCGCTTACGAGACTGTCGAGGATTTGCGGCAGAGAGTTCTTTTATCTAGACGCTCCGCGAAACAGCCCCAGTGGTGAAAGCTTTCTGGTTTTGATCGCCCTGCTTACCACAAAACCGCGTAAAAGTCAACAGTAGCAATCATCATTAGAGTCAACAAAATGACAATCCCAAAATAAGTCACGAATGATGCAATCGACCGGGTCAACACGCTCCGCCGAAAGACCTAAGCATGAAACATAGCCATAACCCCGATTTTTAGAAACACAGTTTGAAGCATGAACCCAGTCAACATCGAAGTACACTGGGACGAGGACTCAATAAGTTGGCCGGAGTCGTAGCAGGGAACTAATCACATTTGCAGCGGGACCGCAATTGAATGTTCAGACAGCTGTAAGGATGTAGAACATGATTCAGCATGCCGACAGCTATACATCCTGAAGCTGCCGGCATGTATGTGGAGAATTGAATGTACAGGGTGAAGGAGCCCTGTGCCCAAGCCGTTCCAACTCTGTCCCCTAATCCGAATCCCTAAATGTAGAAAGCTGTCATAATCAAGGGAAACCCAAGACTGTAATTCACAACTCTGATCATCTGTACAGATCTGGCACGAGATCTAGACTCCCGTGCAAGCCCATGGAAACCAGGTGTCGTCGGCCTACAGCGCCCTCGAGGTCGTCAGGGTTGAACTAGACAGAGTTCCATTTGTGCTGTAGACTAGATGCCTCGTCTTATTGTTCTTGCGTCGGGTTTTGAAGGGCAGAGCTGCTCTCTTCGGAGCTGGGTGGAGGATTTCCTTCACTACAAGTATTCAGGGTTTGGGGGTTTGAATGTAGAAAGGTGCGGCTTGAGATTTGGCACTCTTGCATTGAGGTTCGATGTATATGGCGTGCGTCGCGTGTTGAGGTACAGGCACCTCATGGGCATTCCCATGGTTCCCAGCTTTAAACTGGTATATAGCCGCACGTCAGGCAGTGATCAAAGCCAGTCGACGTGATGGGCAGGCCATGCTACTGTTGAGCTGCGGTGTTTCTTCGCGCGTTTCCTTCGTTCGGTTCGGTTGTGGTTGCTGAGCTTGATACAGGTCGCATGATGTTCGTGGATGCTCGAGGTGTACAGGTTGAGGGTGGAAGCAGCATGAAGAAGCTAGTTTCCGACACGGCTGTGAACCGTACGACCGACTGTATGTCTGTATATTTCAGGATGCATGTCACGTGCACCTGTCAAGCTTGCTTTGGATGCTGCATGGCCAACGTCTCCGGCTCAAGGAAGACTGAAGCCAGCTTCTGCTTTCAGGCGTAACCTTCTCGCGATGGCAGTGGCAGCTCCTGTTGCCGAAGTCAACCCGCTGTTGGAGACGAAGGGGCTTCCCCGGTTTCAGTCCATCAATGTAAAGCATGTGGAGCCAGCCATAGAAGCTATCTTGAAATCGTTGCGTGAGGATTTCAAGAGCCTACAGGAAGAGCTCCCACATAAGAAGCCTGAATACGAGGGGGTGGTGGAATCGCTGGAGAAGCTGCAGCACCCGCTCGAATACAGCTGGGGTGTTGTCAGTCATCTGAACGGTGTGAAGAACTCCGATGCCCTGCGCGAAGTCCACCAAGCGATGGAGATGGAAGTAGTCAAGGCTGAGATGGAGCTTGCGCAAAGCCGGGTCGTCTTCGATGCCTTGGGCGGCTTGGAGACGAGTGCTCTTGCCGAGTCCCGGCAGCGCATTGTGGAGTCGTCTCTGCGCGACATGCGGCTGAGTGGGGTTGACCTCGAAGGGAAGGCAAAGGAAGAGTTCAAAGCGATGAAGCTGCGCCTCTCCGAACTCAGCACAACCTTTCAGAACAATCTGCTGGATTCAACGAAGGCTTTCGAACTGATTCTGACAGAAGCGAAGGATGTCGCAGGCCTCCCCACAAGTGCACTCGCGGCAGCGGCGCAATCATACAATCAAGCGAAGAGTGGAAAGTCGGAGAAGGCCGAGGCAGCTCCGGAAGGGGGTTATAATCAGGCCCAGAGTGGGAAGTCCGAGAAGACCGAAGCAACTCCGGAGGGGGGTCCCTGGCGGCTCACTCTGGACATGCCTTCCTACCTTCCGGCCATGAAGCACCTGAAGTCTTCCGAACTGCGCGAGAAGCTCTACCGTGCCTTCATCTCACGCGCTTCCGCCGGCAAGGTGGACAACGGGCCTCTCATCAAGGAGATCCTGCAGCTGAGGAAGAAAGAGTCGGGCATGCTGGGATTTCCGAACTACGCCTCCGAATCCTTGGCCTCAAAGATGGCTCCGAACATCGAGGCGGTCACGAAGCTGACGGAGGACTTGTTCAAGGTCGCAAGGCCAGCGGCCGAGAAAGAGCTCGAAGAGTTGCAGAACTTCGCCAAGAGGAAAGGTTACGAAGGGAAGCTGCAGCTCTGGGATGTGAACTTCTGGACGGAGCGCTTGAAGGAGGAGAAGTATGCCTACGACGAAGAGGCCCTGAGACCCTACTTCTCGCTCCCCAAAGTGCTGGAAGGCATGTTTTCGATTGCCTCGAAGCTCTTCGGGGTAGACATCACTCAGAACGACGATGCCGCGGAGCGATGGCACCCTGACGTCATGTTCTTCAAAGTGCAGGATGCTTCCACGGGAGGCCATATCGCCTCCTTTTTTCTGGATCCTTATTCGCGACCTGAAGAGAAACAAGGCGGTGCCTGGATGGATGGTTGCCTGGGTCGCTCCAGGGCTGTTGGCACACAGCCCGTGGCCTACTTGACCTGCAATGGCTCCCCGCCAGTGGGCACGAAGCCATCTCTGATGACCTTCCGAGAAGCTGAGACCCTGTTCCATGAGTTCGGCCATGGTCTGCAGCACATGTTGACTCATGTTGAGGATGGTGGCTGCGCTGGCATTAAAAACGTCGAGTGGGATGCGGTGGAGCTTCCCTCGCAGTTCATGGAGAACTGGCTGTACCACAAGGCAACTGTGGAGTCGTTTGCGGTGCACTACGAAACAGGGGAAGCACTTCCTTCCGACATTTTCGAGAAGATCAAAGGCAGTCGCATTTTCATGGCCGCCTCCACGATGCTTCGGCAACTGCAGCTCGGTGATTTGGACATGAAGCTCCATTGTGAGCATGATCCGGATGGGCCGGAAACTTTCTTGGATGTACAGAGGCGAGTGGCTGCCCAGTACCAGATCCTTCCGCCCTTAGAAGAAGATCGCTTTTTGTGCTCCTTCGCTCACATCTTCAGTGGCGGTTATGCAGCAGGATACTACTCCTACAAATGGGCAGAGGTTTTGTCCGCCGATGCTTTTGCTGCCTTCGAGGAGGCTGGCCTTGATGACGGTGCCCTGCGCTCCGTTGGGCGCCGCTTTCGAGACACGGTGCTAGGCTGCGGTGGCGAGAGACATCCCAGCAAGGTCTACCGTGATTTCCGCGGCAAGGATGCGACCGTCGATGCTCTGTTGCGACACAACGGTCTACTCTGAGTAGCTTACTTTCTAGACTGAAGTTTGAGCCTAGGCGCTTCCGCACCGGGACAGTCTGTGGCGGATGATGCGAGCCATGCAGTCGGGCCACTGGGGTCGAGCAAAAGGTTTCATTGGAAAGTGCAGACACAGTGGTATAGTAGTACATGGTAGTCCCTGGTAGTGGTATATCAGTTAAGAAACAGAAGAAGAACAACGATCAACGACATTAGTCATTAGTCGCGCTTAACAAACCTCTGAGTAGGCGACAAAGACACCATGTCCACCGACGCCACAACAACCGCCAAGACCAGGAACAGTGCAAACAGAAGCAACAGCGACACTGACGACAGTGACGGAACAGCATGGCCAGCAGCAACCACAACAGCAACAGCAACCACAGACACAACTAAAATCCACAACCCCACCCACAGCACCTACAACAGGACGAAATCGCCGCCACCACCAGCATCAGCACCACCACCTACCACCACAGCCCCCAAACGAAGACGAGGAGCACCAGTACCAAGCACCCAATAGTCGCAAGAAGCTTCGTGATTGGTCACATGGCGAGAATCTTCGTGACTGCTTACATGGCAACCAGCATAGGTCAGAAACAACAATATGATGATCATGATGATGATGCCGATGATCATGATGGTGTTGTTGATGCTGGCACTGTTGCTGGTGATGCTGGCCACGCCAATTGTTGTGACGATGCGGTTGCTGAGGATAACCAGGCAGCGAGCATGGTGCTGTCTCTCCGTGGCGGATTCCCCCAACTTCTAGCCTCCGGAGCCTCGCTTGCCCAGACCTCGGCTACTTCGGCATCAAGAAGGAAGCACGTGCTGGGCCAGTGCAGCCGACCTGTTGCATGTCAGAGGGCTTGGGCACAAGGTAGGACTCCTGGCATGTGTTAACACACAATTGACCGCAAATTCAAACATCGTGCCTTGACTTGCCCATGCGCTGACAGTACATATACTAGCGGACTTTCAGACAGATCCCAGCCAGGATGCTCCGGGATTGCCTCAGCGGCAATGCCCGACCTGTTTTCTTGGTGACACTGTCTCCGCATCCGGAGGAGAAGGCAGGGGGTTCAACAAGATTGTTGATGTGACTCTTCGGGATTGTTTCTGTGCAGTGTGGAAGAAGCAAGGAGTGACATGTACTTAACATCCGTAGCGAAAACCTGAAGACCTATCCCGAAAATCCTGAAGCTCGCAGACCTGCAAGCTGGTTGAAACTGCTTAGTCCTACTCCGCGCCTGCAATGCATCATCTACATTCAAGGCATACAGGCTGAGTCCCGAAATATCTTCTGGAAATCACGCGTTCCCTGCGCAAGTATGAGTGACTCGACGAGAGATAGCCAGAGAAGGGGTCGTTCTGTATACGATGGTAGACTGTAAGAACTTGAGAGGCTTCCGCTTGCAATTGCCAGTCTGCTGCTGCCCTGATCCCGACAAGTCCACACGCCTCCCGAACTTTTAGGGCTTAGGGTTTAGGGTTTAGGGTCCACGTTTACACAGAGCAGATGCTAAAGCCTGTGCCGGAAAGGTTCACACGAGCCATTCCATCACCTTTGCCACAGCCCTCGGGGGCCGATCCTTGAAATGAGCAACAGCCTGCGGATGAGGCTTAGGCTTTGAGATTTGGCGCAGTACAGATTCCCTCTAGACCAACCGAGTAATCAGCAGGAAGATGTGGGTAGCATGGGGATTGAACCGTTTGCGAGCACGTCGCAGAAAAAGCAATGGCAACAGTGACAGAGACCTTATGCTTGTTTGCAAGTTTCTTCTTATCCCGAGCGCAGCAGAAACTATCAAAAGTGACTATACCCCAAAACCTAAAGCCCTAAACCCCGAAAACCTGCCAGTCGTAAAGACGGCCACCACCACTACCAGTGCTGGACGAACAACTTTAGTGCCAGGGCGATTTTTCAAGAGGCAAGTTCTGTAAGTCATCTGAGACGACGACGCCGACGACGCCCATTTAAGCTGTATGGTGTATACTATACCATGCTATATGATGCTAATTATAATATTATACCATACTCTACTATACCATACTATACTTGTCTATACTGCACTAGTAGTGACGCAGTGCACGCCGCGTATAGTAGGCCATGGAGATCATGAGATCTCTATGGTCCTCCCACGAAACGGAGTGGCAACGTGATGCAGGCTTGGCTTCGGCATCAGAGAGCCAAGAAAAACAGAAGCCTCTACAGAAGCCGTAGCCTCGAGTTGAAGAAGATGAGATTTCCCGACCGGACATTGCCCCTAGCACGGAACATTCTCGCATCGTGAGCTCGTGGGAATGGATGCAATGCTTAGCTAGATCTCAGTGAAACATGCAGACTTCAGCAGCAGACCGCATGCACACGACAGACATCCTTGACATCTTCAGCTGGCTTGCCAAAGCCTCCTGCCCCCACTCCCAATGCACAGTGGCTGTGAGGCAAGAATGTCGCATGTTGGTTTGGCCCAAAGAGCCTGGTAAAGTAGTGCACTGAAGGGTTTTCCCGTTGCCTTGACACAAAACTTCCAAAGAAGGTGTCCAGAGCGTTCGAACAGGATACCCTAGGTGATTCTGCTTTAAGGGGGGTAGAGGTTTTTGGCTTTCAGAGTTCCGCGCCCAGGGTTTGAGGTGCTGCGATGTTTCTCACCCTGGAACTGCAGTTCTCACTGACAATGCGATGCATGTTCACAGCTGTCCTCGTCAAATCAAAAACCCCCCAAAGAGGCCGACATGTTCACCGAAATTCCGAACCAAGATCTCTTATCGTCATAGGTCATAATCCCAGTCTTCCAAGTCAAAGCACCCTAGTTACCTTAAACCCCAGAGCCCTAACCCCGTGAGGGTTTAAGGCTTCAGGATTTAGGGCTTAGGGCTTCGGGTTTGAGGGTTTAGGCGTTTAGGGCTGGGGGTTAAGGGCTTGGGGCTTAGGGCTTAGGGTGTTGCGGTTTGGGGGTGTTGGGTCGGATGTAAGGCCCAGCAAAAATGCCAAGCCTGGGACCGAAGCGGGATCAGGCCAACAGTGCAAATGTTCTGCCAAGCCAAAGGCGCTTCAATGGCTTCACATCATTAGGGTTTAGGGTTGAAGGGCGTAGCGGTGGGGGGTTTAGGGTTTTGGGTTAGGATTTAGGGTTGCGGTGCAGGGTTTAGGATTTAGGCTTTAGGGTGTAGGGCTAGGATGTAGGCTTGTGGTTCAGGGTGTATTTAGGGCATGACCAAATTCCAAAGTCCAGAGCACAGTGCAGCAGGGATACGTTTCCGCATGTACAGTTCAGGGGTTAGGCGGTTAGGGCATCAGGGTTCGAGGTTTTGCGAGTTTAAGTTTCAATCTGGGGCAGAACATGGCAGACAAAATAGTCAAAAAAGCGCCTTGCTAACGCAGAGTCTTTAACGGTTCAGAGTTTCGGGGTTTCAGAGAGCAGGTTCCGACCACAACACAGAGCGCCAGCGCAAGGCCCAACATCCTGAGACTCTGAGTACACTGGGTTTATCTTGGCCCTAGGAGGGACGTAGGCTGAAGCCGAATTCGAGATGCTCACGTCCTCCTCCCTAGTGGGGCTTCTGGTTCTACCCACAACCCCAAAACCCTTAAAGCCACAAACGTGCAACAGACCTGCCAGAATGCCTGTGAAGCCCTTGACATGCGCACGACAAGCCGGGGTACCTCCTGTTTGGAGCACCCGTGGCAGCCCAGCACATGAAGCTGCAAGCTTTATCTCCTAAGGCCGTCGTGCTGTGCCCATCATTGGTATGAAGTCTGTGTACGCTTCTCATGCAAGTAATGCATACCTCATATATACTGAGCATCGTACAAGAACTGTATGACGAAGATGAATATGGCGCAGACTGTTTGGGTTCCAAGCCAATAGGGCCAGAATGTAGCTTATAGAGTTCATTGCGGTTCGACTCGAGGACGCACGGGCCTGATCTGAAATGCTTTACTCTTTACATCGCGACATAGCCAAGATACCAGCTGCTCCTGTCGAAGACAGGGAGTTTCCCGCAATGCCGCCTGCTGGCGACTTCTCAGACTTGGACAGCTGCAAGAGCAAATCTGCAGTGTTAGATTTTGGCAGGCGGACCTGCCAGGAATCCGGCGGTTTTCACGTGCATGTACCAAGGCGGCCAGTCAACGTGCGTTGAGCTGTAGAAGAGTCGGAGAAACTCAGGGGCCCCTGGTAGTCTGATGACGAACTGGTTTCGGGCTTTGC
This sequence comes from Symbiodinium sp. CCMP2456, assembly GCA_905221635.1. Lineage (NCBI taxonomy): Eukaryota > Dinophyceae > Suessiales > Symbiodiniaceae > Symbiodinium > Symbiodinium sp. CCMP2456. The sequence goes on from CAJNDV010010113.1 coordinate 155,238, forward strand.
GTTGGTCCTGTCAGCAAATCTCAAGCTCCTCGCTTGTGTGACAGGGCGCTTTGGGTAAGTTTGACTCGTTGCAACGTTTGAACCCCAAAAAAGGCATTCTCAGTCGCAACACACCGACAAGATTGAGGGGGATTCAAGCTTGTCCATGTCATTCCATGTCAAGGTTAAGTCTTGCATCGTGGTTGCCCGTAGACCTCTAACCGTTTCGGTAAAAGGTTTTGTTTCCCTCCGCACCACGCGCTTTTCGGAATTTGTTTGGAATGGGTTTTCGGGTATCACACAAGGTTATCGTATATAGTTATCGTGCCCAGGCGCAGGACGTCGCGAGGTGGCGTTGCTGGAGGTTGCCCAATAGCACGAGGTATGTACGCTTGAGTATGAGTGGCCTCCACCGTGGCGATGGCTCCAAGACAAACTAGACAGCGGAGATGAGACCGGCGGAAATGCAGCGCAAGCACTTCGTAGAGTTCAGATCACTGATGCTCCCAGCTAGAACGGTTTTGCTAAGGCTAAGGCCATGTGGCACCAAAACTTTGCCGGACCAATCGACGATGTCGAAGCCTGTAACCCCTGAAGCCTTACCCCTTTGGGGCTGAAAGCGTCCAGATTCAAGGGATCCCACGCCCTTTTCCGGCGTCGACGGTAGGTAGGGAAGGTTGCTATTTCTTCATGATTCGTTGCATAGAAAGGAACTAAGTAGCGCCTGCCGGAATTCATGTCGTCGGAGGAAAGTGAGCCCGTCGAGGCGCTGCAGAGCTCCCTTGCAAAGGGTATGTGGGTAGTTCTCTAAATTAGGGTCCCCCTTTCTAGGTCCCCAATATAATACGGCGCCCTTATAACAAGGCCCCTAAAAAGGGCCCTTAGTTAGAGAACTGCAAACTCCAGGACGGAAGCATTCGAATATGGCGGAATGTGCGGACTGAGATAGGACTGCGTAGAAAAGGGGAGCGAGGAATGGATTAAGTTGCTGTTGCCTCGGCAGCAACCTGGACTTTTCCCAAAGCTGCTAGTTGGCTCAAGACTATACACCCTGAGCAGCTGAGTGTCACAGGCGGCGGCGGCTGGATCAGGCTTGGTGACTAACAGCCGTGGCCTCATTGTTTATTTACAGTCGAAATGAGCTGAAGCTTGCCAGCGAACATCGGACTCTCTGATACTCCTTGTGAAATGTAGGTGGGAAGATAAGAGCTGCTTGTGCACAGCTGTAGGTGAACATGTTATTTGTTGTGTTCGTTGATGTGTTCATACGTCTCGCAGTGGTGGATATGACTGTGCATACATAGAGCGATCTGTATCCGAAAGATAAGCCACATAGAAGTCCGAATAATTAGTAATATGCCGTGACAATGCTAGAAGTTTAGTACAAAGGACTCCAAAACGGTATGAAGGCCCCTATACTGCCCTATACCATACATGCGGCACAACAACTTCGGCAGTCACGGTGGTGTGTTGTTGGATGCTTGCAGTCGAGTCATGGCACGGGTGGCAGGAATATCAACACTGGGCCATCATCACGCCAGTACCAGCAGCTGTACAGCACGAAGTCAATAAGCAATTTCAGAAGCACCCGTAACAGTTGTGATGAAATCGAACACCAGTAAAGCTAAACCTAAGCAATGGTTGTGGACCCCCTCACTAGTTCCTAGGGCACAGCAGGCCCGAGCTAGAGAATGACGAGTTATAGCCTGAGCTAGCCCTTGACTTTGGATGTCCTCGGTTCGCTTTGAGGTTTGAGGTTTAAGGTTAGGCTTAGGGTTTAGATTTCAGCGGGTTCATATAGTAGCCTCAGTAGCTTCACCGTAAACGGAATGCCTAATAATCCACTGAAGCTTGAGACGGCACTGGCACCCTTGAAGCCCTCCACCCGAAAGCACACCCTGAACTCGAGGTCCTGAGCTCCGAACCCGCTGACTGTAGAGCCCCAAATCCTGACCGCAAGCCTACCCTCAAACCTGAGAGCCTGCAACTTGAGTATAAGGGAATTGCATACAAGCCGAGGCGGCCAAAGTAGTTCGTCCAAGCCCAGTGGAAGCGACTTGTCCGCATGGGATGTTGAAAGAGAGGGGTTTAGGGTTAGGCTTCGGAGTATGATGCTTTGTTCGGGGTTTGGAGATTCGGCTTAGGCTTCATATTACGCGGGTTTGCGGGTCTGAGTCCCGGGATCCCGGCTTCAAGTTCAGAGCCTGCAAGGTTCAGAGCTGGGGGTTCGTGTCAGTTGAGTGTCGCTCGATTATTTCTGAGCTGTTGCAGGTCCAAGCTGATAAAATCTCAAGCAAACACAAACCCTAAACGCCCTAAGCCCCCACGGAGCCGTGCAACAGTAAAAAAGTCTCGTGGAGCCAACTTCTTGGAGCTTACAAGTGCCAAACTGTTGGGAGGAAGCTTGCATTGTTGCAGTCATGGTACCTGTCACCGCTTGCTGTTTGCGATTAGCCTCCGGCACTGCAGCCAAGATGCCTGACCGGAATGGGGTTCATTGCGGCAAGTTATCACAAGGCCGTATATGCGTGTAATATGTATGTAGATATTATGTATAGAAAGCGTGTGTGTATATATTTATATACACATACACACTGATACATATACATAGATATGGTCCCGCGTCGCCGCGTCACAGGCCCTCCCCCCCCCCCC
>CAJNDV010010113.1:157971-170763 GCA_905221635.1 Symbiodinium sp. CCMP2456
GTGCGTGTGTGTGCGTGTGCGTGTGCGTGTGCATATGCCTGCTTACCGTTTTCTTGATTCACTTGATGTTGTTTTCTTACTGCTCGAATTTTTCAAAATTTGGTTAGTTAGGTCTTTATGTAGATGTCAATGTGTTTATCGATGTACCTATTCATGACGTAGATAGGTTTGTATGGCGGCACATATACTAGACGAAGCATTGTCCTGCATGACTTAGCTCAACATAGCATAACAGAATTCAGCAGAGCAGAACAGAGCCGCACTAAACACCACGTTTCATAGCAAAACACAAGAAACAGAAAACAGGTTAACATAACAAGACATAAAGTAGCATATCAGAACGTAGCAGGTGACAACATAGCATGGCCTAACACAACACAACACAGCATTGCATAGCATAGTAAACAAATGCACATCACAACACAGCACACCGTCAGCAACAACACAACATGGTATAATGTCGCATGGCACGGCATAGCTTGGTGCCACCTCCAACATTACAACATTAGCTAACTTAACATAACATAATGTAGATTTATACAGTATACAGGACATAGCCCGACTAAGATAAAGTAACGTGGCATAACATACGCAGGCAACGTCCGTGCATGCATGCATACAGACACAGACATGCATACGGCATCATACGGCCATACGTTTCGAGAATCTCAGCACGCTAGTGCTCCGGAGCTGGAGGTCGCAATTCTCTTGCTGCAGACCGTGGTGGGGGAAAGGCTGCGTTGCGGCTGGGGGTAGGGAAATAGCAGGGTATACGGTTTCAGGGATTGGAAAAAGGTGGAAACCTGATTCTGATTTCTTCTTTGGAACGCTGAAGTCTCGGGCACCAGGGCATCTTGGAATCTTGGAGCTCATCACCCTGAGGACCCTCCCGAATCCTTGGGCCGAACGCCTCAATGGAACATCCATGCTCTCTCAATTTGGCTAGTAGCTCGTGTCGCTCGCGTTTGCGGCCTTACGTACCATGGTTGTCGTCGCAAACCATAACTGCAACCACACAGCAAACATCACCAGAACAACATTAAATTTGAGTCATCATTCGCCATTGGCTTCGTTATCACCACCTCATCACATCGCCATGAGTACGATCATGACCATCACCTTATCGGTCGTCATTGTAAGGTCCGTCATCATCACACTACTATTTCATTAGACTCATTAAATTCGCCAACACGGGTACCATCGAGAATAGGATCAACATCAACATTCTTCTCATTTATTCTTCGTCATCATCATCGGCATCGGACTGCTAATCCTATTCTCCCTGCCAGTGCCGCTCTAGCCACTAGTGCTCGTGCTGGATCCGGCTTGCCCTAACCTCCGCCCCCACCACCACGCCGTGGTCCATGGTTGTGTAGCTGTAGTATCCATACAAGGAAAAGCAGTTGCGGCTGTACGTCTGCGAAGTGTAGCTGTTGTAAGAGGAGCGGTGCTGGACAACAGTACCTTTCACCGCTGGCCGCTGCTGCTGCTGTCACACTCCTAACATGGTCTCCGCCGTTGCTATTCAACCCAACTTCTAAGGTGAACCCCAAACCCTAAACCCAAACTGCTAAATAACTTCAAACCTGGAAAGCCCAAGAGCTTCAAGAACCTGACAGGCTCGTGCCTGGTTCAGTGCCTATGGACCTCGGTGCAAGTGCCCCAATGGCAGCACAACGAGTACACCATCAGGCCGGGCCCTGAGTAGCTTAGCGTTGCTACCATCTACGCTATCTATCTATCTATCTATCTATCTATCTATCTCTCTATCTGGTTATTTACATTTATCTATCTATCTGTCGATCGATCTAGCTACCAAGGTCTAGTCAGGCGAGCAGGTTGACAGCTTGAGCCCGAAACTTGAAACCTGAATCCGACAAGAACCCGTCGCTTCCAGCCCATGCCGTCTTTTCTGAGCCCTACAAGGCGTTGCAACCGACAAGATATATACATTTCGACATACCATAACATGCAAAAATCAGCGGTCTCGCTCCCTAAGATGACAATGTTCAGCAAAGAAGGCCTCCAAACCTTGCAGAAGCCCCCCCACCCCACCCCGTAAAGCGCCCGTGCTTTGCCAGGGCCGAGTCGCCCTCCTGCTTCGGGTGCAACGCTGGAGGCCCGCCGTTTGGGAGCTTGAGTGCGTAAACATCCTCATCATCATCTTTGTCATCGTCATCGTGTGCCAATCTTGTGGCTGGAAGGACGACGACCCCTTGAAAGGCTTCGAGTTGAGCTTTTTGTCCGGGCCCTGGAAAGTAAAAGTCGACATTCGCCAGGGTTTTGCATTTAGATCTCGGGCGCCTAAGCCAGGATTTAGTATCCCAAGCGCCAGGGACTCCATGCTACGGTGTAATCACTAAGTTCTCTGTGCGTTATGCAGACCACTGAGTTAAACCCATACTATGACGAGCTGGGATGGCTTCGGAAGCTGCACCTTAACAGACAAGTCTTAGTCTGTGTGATGTTCTGTGTTCCTGCTTGCGAGGCAAGTTCTGCATTCCATTCAGGCATTTTCTCAGGATGCATATCGTAGTGGAGCACGGCCAAATCGGCAGTACAACCAGACGGTTCCATTCCGCATCAAATTTGTCTATCTAAGGTCGTTAAGTGGCGTGGACGACACAGTCTCTCCACGAACGCTGTGCGACATCTCGCAGGACAATTCGTTTATGCAGTAGGCGGGTTTTGGTGCGACATCGTGGCAGAGGAGAGTGTCAGCCGCCCCGTGTCTCTCTTGAAACCGTTGCTTCAAAGCTGTGGTCTCAAGGTAGTCCTTTCCCAGCACCCGGAGACTTTCGCAGATAAATCTGGTGTAGGGGTCAGGTTTCAGGTGGTTGAGCCCTCGTGCGCTGAACAAAGCGGTTTCCGATGCCCCATGCTGCCTAGCTGTCCAACTTCAAGGTGATGCATGCTGCTGATTAGTGAAAAGCCAAGCTCAACTATCTACACCGGGCAAGCGATAAAAACCGGAGGAATCTTCAGCTTGGAACCTTGACCCCACCGTTTGGCGTTGAACCTTTTTTGTCAGTCGCTGTCCTAGAAAGTCTAGGCCGGCAAACTTTGTTGAACCCTGCACTCCCTCAAAGCCTCAAGAGCCTGAAAACCTCATACCATCTCCTACCTTAAAACGTCACGCCTTGCAACTGATAAGCCCCACGTCCGGAACAGAACCAAAGCTCCGAACGCACAGGTTTTCCGGGTTCCCAAACTGCGAAAGAGTGCGAATTTCGATGCAGGAATTTTCCTTCGTGGAGTTCCCCTCTCAGATATTGCAGCGATATTTCAGCCGATGAGCTCGCTTGTAGTTGGACCGCCCTACTGTAAGGGCCTCAATAATTACCAATACCATTCTGGGGGTTCCTTATAGTAATTACAGTATAATGGGCCCCAAAACCCTATTCTAGTTATTAAGGCCCCTATATTGCTTGCTGTTAACATCTGCCTCTTCAAAAACCCCGCACAAGAATCCCAAGCCCTCCCCACTTGTATCCCTTTGATCCGCAGCCCCATAACCTGAACCTCGCCAACTGTTTATGACTCTTATTCCTTTCAAAAGCTGTGCATTATCTCTTGAGTTCTAGCTGTAACCCTAATGCTAGTTATTGAGGTTTCCTTACAAATCCCCCATAGTATGGCCAGCTTTATACAAACCCCCTAGCCCTCCCTAAACCCTAAACCCTAAACCTTTATTTCTGACTTAGGACGGTCCCTACTGTTGATGATATACATTCTGCATTACGTTAAGGACCCTAAACTATGGGACTTATAGTATATTCCTTTCTATGGTTAATGCAGGATTTATATCAGCAGCCGTATGTTACCTTGGAAAGGTGGGGAGTCAATTTCCGGGCCGAGAAGCAGGGTCGCGAGCCGAGATATGCGGTGGACTCAGCTGCGTCTCTTTGACGGGGTTTCCAGATTTTGTGATTTCGGGCTTGGGAATTATGAGTGAGGGCTTGAGGCTTTGAGTTGTAGCTTATGGCTTCTGGCTAGCAGTACATTCGCTCGTATTCGCCAAGTGCACAGTCGCACATCTCCTTGAGGAAGGCCCATTTGAGCCAGTATTTTGCGGTCTAGGGTCCTGACTTGTCCTGGGGGGCCTGGGGATTCCACCTCGCATCTAAAGCTGCCTCCTGCAACCCGGACACAAAGCCCAAGCCACCTCTTTCCAGGAAACCCTGTGGAGAGTGCACAAGCCGCTTCCCCTGTTTGCAAGACTAAGCTTTCTGGAGCATTACCCGGAGCCGGGTCGAGAATCCCCGTACGATTCAAGTCGCCTGTGCCCTCCCGACAGCAACTACATCGGAGCCGCGGAGCCCCTGCCCAACTTGCCTATCCTAGGATGCCTGCTGCGATTATTGTCGTGAGGATCCGAGGGCATTGCATAGATCACTACCATCATCGTCATCCCCGTCCTGACACCAGCCACAGAAACCGCTGAGTCTCCTGAAACCCAAGTGCTCCAAGCATGGATAATTGGCTTCAATCTTGCGCGCTGGTGAACCCCATCCCTTGACACTAGGAGCCCTCACCCGCTGCCCCAGCACCTGCAACCTCCAGACTTCATGACACAGGTAAAAGTTTAGTAATGTGAGAATACTAGGAAACTGTTTTATCGTACTTATAGTAATATGAGAGAACGAGCAAGATCCTGATCGTAATATTATAGTAATGTGATAGTAATATTCTGGCTAGTATTGTGATAGTATCATCAAAGACACATATTACACCATAAGCCATCCCTTTCAGGCCTCACTCGCATGGCTGCGCCAGCTACAAGAGGAGTCAGGGGCCCAGCTGTCCTTAAGCTGCTGGTGCTTCCTCCAGAAAAGTGGTTAGGGTTTTAAATTTTACGGGTTCAGGGTCCATTTTTGCACTTAACTTCAACCCGCAGGTGTTTGTTTCTGTGGAATGTTGCAGCTCCTTTCAGAATCTGGGGTTCAGTGCTCAGTGACTCAGAAGATGTTCTTTCGGTTAGTGGTCGAAGGGGTGCATTTGGCAATTTGGGGTCCTTCGGCGCTTCGAGTGTTGGGCCTGGACGGGTAAAAGTTGGATTCATGAGGTTGGTTGAGGATTTGGCATCTAATTTTGGTATTGGGTATTGAGCCGGGGGGTGATGCTACCGATGTTGGGTAGTGCTTAGGGGGAGGGCCGGGTGAAGGTTTGTTGCTGGCCACAAAAGCCCGGCAACTGTAACCTTCACCGTCACTGTTACTCGGATGACAGGCACCAAAACTCTGGTCAAGGGATCAGCATGGTGCTCTGAAACAGTTACGGATTTTTACGGATTTTCCAAACCTTGGCACAAGACTATGTGCCTCCCTCGTAGGGGATCTTAGCCCCTGGCGAAGCTTGGGCTTAGGGAGGAGTTCAACGCACTCTCTCTGTTTCTGTAGCGGTTCATTCTGTTGTCTCTCAGTCACTTCATAAGCAATTTATCTTAGCATAGTACAGACAGCAAGAGAGAGAGAGAGAGAGAAAGAGAGAGAAAGAGAGAGAGAGAGGGCGGGAGAGCCTGCCCCTCGCCAGCAAAAACAAAGAGGAACGGAAGGAAGGGAGGAATAAAAAGAGATAGCGAGGATACTTTGCCGCATTGGTGAATGCTCGCGTTTTTCTTGTCGTGATTGATTTCCCGATCTTCCAGAAGCTAAGTCAAGACCCCTAAACCTCACACACTGCACACTGAAGCCTCTGACTGTAAGCCCTCACTGTCCTAACTCTGAACCCTAAGCTCTGATTTGATGCACGGCCCCGAATACTAAGCAACTAGTTGAGTTGATCCTTCGCCCACCCCAAGAAAATCTAACCACTAAGGCCCAAGCACTTACCCCTCAAATGTCGAAGACCAAAGGATCGACCGGCGACAGCAAACCGGAAAGTTTGCTCCGATCCACTTCGCGGCCCACCTGGGAGGCTCCGTCTTTTGGGAGATCCGGGTTTGAGTTTTTAGGGTTGCGGGGTTTGAATGTTAGTGTTCGGTGATTTGAATGTTAAGGTTCGGGGGTTTGAATTTTCGGGTTTCGGGGTTTAGTGAGTGTTTAGGGTGAGCTGGCATGGGTTTATCAATAGGGCTTTGGGGTGGGCTAGCACTTTTCCGGTGTTGGGCGTGTGGCTTCGGGTTCCGAGTTAGGGCTGAGGGTTTCGATGTAGGGTTTTCGGATGCTTGCGTGTCGACTTCATTTCGGAAGTTTGCCCCCACCCCCCCCCCCCGCTTCAAGCCTCCTGGAAGATTTGTTTCAGAATAGGGTTTTGGATACAGTATACTTTTGTGGTGTAACAGGATTGGAAGCGTGCAAGTGTTGGAGGTTTCTGTGGCTTCTGCAGATACTTGTGACGGTGCGCAGGACCTGTTGTTTGCACAGGCTGCCGTTCAGGCGTTCTCGATTCAGGCGCGTTCCTGCCATCGTCTGTCTGATGCCTTCCTAATCATATCGTGGAATGCGGAATCTACGAAACTATCTTGTAGTGAGTGCCTATATACTTCTACTATAACATACCCCATCGCCAAACCTCTAAACAACAAGAATTTGGGACCTCATCCCGTCGAGGTGAGTACTGCGTGGATGTCTTAAAGGGCGATGCGTCGCTGGTGCGCACCCTCTGGGAGGCCAGGGAGCGTAGCAACAAGTACATGCACCCAAATTCCTAGATCGTACACCATGAACGCTAAGCACATATAATCGGCATAATGCAGCAAGCTTGACCAAAATGTTCCAAGGATGCTAAGAACTACAGCAAGACGACTGCAGAAACTAGTAAACATACGAGTTCGTAGCGGTCACAACTTACAACGTGCGTATAAATGTTTTCTTCATCATATATATATATATATATGTGTATCTGTGTGTGTGTGTGTTTTCATCTGTGCACATATACATATGCATATACAGGTACATGTATGTAAAGAAATGTGTGTACATATATATATATATTATTTATTTGGGTACATTTACTTGTTTGTTTATACGTGTTTGTTTATTTACATATTATTTACATATACAATTATGCATGTATACATATACCATGTGTATATATATACACATATGTATACACACGTGGGTGGGTGGGCATGATGTACTTTTGTGTGTATTTTTCTTCTTAGTTAGTCAGCTATAATATACATACAGTCTTTGCTGCGTCGCAAAAGTCTACATTGAACCCGAAGCACGTTCGTTGCAAGGATTACGGCTTCCTGCGGGTGTACCTCTGTCCGACGCGCGCCAATGGCGTGAACAGCTCGCAGCTGTCAGAGCCCTGGGTTTCGTCCTGCGAACTCAAAATGTCTTCGACGAGTGCCATCGATAGGGCAGTTTTGAGGTTGGAGGTTTTTGATTTTTCGTTGTCCCGTTGACGCTTTGGGGCCGTAGGGTTCGAAGGTTCCACGGTATCTGAGCTTCGACTCTAAGCAGAAAGCTCTTCGAGTGAATGTTTCAAGGGGCTTCATGCAAAACAAAGCGTTTGTGGTCGGACTTGAATGTCGGAAGCCTTGTGTATAGTCACGTGGTTGTATATAGTCTGTTGTCCATTTCGCGTTGTTACCTTGAAACGGAAAGAACTTACGGCGTCACAGCAGCGATTCCCAACTACAGTCACCAGTGGTGTTTTGCAGGACGTGCACATATAATATCACGATGATGGTCATGATGATGAGGATGACGATGATGATGATGATGATGACGGTAATGGCCGCGACAATGCTGATTCCGATCTGCTAGCTCCAACTGCCAAATTTTGAAAGAATTCACATCCCGGCTACCCCTCACATTCAAACGGTTTCAGGGCAACTCCATACTGACAAGATCATCGGAAGCTAGGACCACATGGGGGCCGTCGGTGTCTCTATTGCATACGGGCAGGTGGACGCAAGTGTTTCACAGGTGACCTGCACGCTTTTGTCACGAATCCCTGTCAGTCACATCCGAGGTTCAGCATAAGCCTCACTCAAGCTCTGCTATGTTCGGCAGCAGCTGAGGAAGAAATACCTGCAGTCGCTACGGTCAGTGATCCTGGCGCTACCCCAAGTCGAGTTTGTCTTGCTGGTGACCAAGGACCTCTTGAGCAGCTTCTTGTTGCCCTCTGCGGGCTTGGGCTTGAGGGCACTAAGCGTGCAGTTTGCGGGCGCTTGACACATTAGGGCTTATAGTGAGAAAAGCCGAAAGCTTGAACCTCAAGTCCGCTTTGCCTTGAGTACAGGTATACAAAGCGTGTTCTTGATGTTATATCATATTATATTGTGTTATATTTCAGTTTGTTATGTTCTATCACTGAGAGATATCAGTGAGAGCTTGCCCCTTGGATTCTGTATTGACTCATGCCGAAGTCAGTAGCCTCTGGTTTGTAAACTCGTGAATCCTATACGTGCAAGAAACCGATACAACGCCGAAAGTCATTCGACGAAGCAAGTGTGGAGTTTCATCAGAAAGATTTCTGCACTGGGAAGGCTTTGGCTATACAGCGCTCATCAGTTGCATGTTGATAGCAGTGTAGCGAGGGCACGTTGGTCACGACTTGTTTGCCCTGGCAAAGCATAGGAATCGATTAGTTCAGGAGCATCTTCCAAGAGCAAGTTGACTAACTCAAGTTAGCAGTCCTAGTAGCAGACTAGCTTACACGTTTAGGTTTTCAGACTCATCACCACGCCATCATGCGCGGTAGTATTTGCATTGTGGCCTAGGGAATGGCAGTTCACACGTGGTAATGGCTATATCGGACTCGTGCACTGCCGTCGCGAGGAGACGAGGGCGCTGACGTTTCATTTGATGCTGCTCGGCCGATTCAGGCTAAGATGAATTCAAATCTTGGCCAGAGGGTTGCATTATGAGAGCTGTTTGAATGCATCTTACCTTCACGCAAAACGGGTTACATGTCTTAGCCCGATGCGGGGTGTCGGTTCTTCTGCCAAGATTCTACATGCTAAAGCCGATGCCGCAAGAAAGCCCTTCCATGAAACGGCGTCCGTCTATGCGAGGAGTATAGGAAGCCATACAATACAATCAAGGAGCATGCCGGGATGGAGCCAGTGTATGTGGCTTTTCTTTTTCTGGAGCAGATTGAAGCTTTTCACAGTCTTTCACAGTCGGAATCAGGGGTGCTCGGCGATACTCAGGCTATTGTGGCCAAGATCTGGAAGTCCCTGCCTGTTGTAGGCATAGCTTTAGGGCCCAGTGCACCGCGCCAGTAATAAACACAAAGAGACTCCTCGCTTGCTCTTGCCATCAGAGGGCATGTGATTTGTTTGTGGGGGTTGGCTCCATGTCTGTTCTATAGTTATATGATACTACGTTAAACTCTATGATTTACATTTTGTAGCATCGCACCACGTCTGTCCGTGGTTCCTGCTGTCGGTGCTGACTCAACCACATCGTACATTGGTTCTTCGTCGTGTGTTGTTGGAAAGTGCTGTTAATGTTTACACTACATCGAGACTTGTGTAATTTCCCGTATACAGTATGGCTTACCATATGAAAACGAACATACCCGCAGGGCAAACCAGTTCGACCGGTAGTTATTGTCTTCACATACGCTAAGACAGCACATAATAATTCAAAGTCGCACGTTTGCCACACAAGGGCCAACGGATGTTGGAAGCCCTGCGCAGGGGACAGTGTTTAGCCTCGGCTCCTTTAGAACCGGATCCCTGCTCTTGGCTGGACAGGAGGGAGGGCTTGGAAATTGATGAGTAGACACAAAAATCGATTGTCTCCAAGAAACCTGCTCCATGACGTCCAGGCTTGTATCCCGTGAACCGTAATTTCAATAATCCTGATTCCTAAACCTCAAGCGTACACCACTGGGCTGTAATCGCAATACCATAATCCCTGAACACGAATCGAAATTGCTCAGGAACGACTGTCAGCCCAACCTTGCGTTCTTCTACTTTTCAGAGGCAGCCATGTCTGCTGCGACGCCCGTCGTTTGGCTGTTGAGGGTTGTTGGAAAGGGATTCAGGGCTTTGGTTGTTCAAGGCTTTGGTTCCACAACCGGCACAGAGTTGCTGATCAAGCCTTGCCATGCTATGTTTCATATCGCGTGTCTAGAAACCACCTGTCTACCCACGCCTCATCCAAGACTCCTAAATGGCAGAGATTTCGAAGATGACGTAGCGGATATCCACATGACGGGTCATGCCTTCGTTCCAACAAGCCGGATCGAGGCGAGATTTGTTCCTTGCATCATACGTCTGGCCTGCCTTGCATCAATGATTTGCCAGCTGTCCTCTTCGCCAGCGGCGTTGGCACCGAAGCCGAACTTGCTTGAATGCACCCGAGCAGCGCCGCAGGAAGCAGAGGCAGGCACCAGCGAAAGCAGCGATAAGTCGCGCCGCCGCCCCGGAGCCGCAGAAATAAGGACATCCGTTGTTCAGTGACTTCCTGAATCCTAGCGAAACCAACCGTTCGTTCAGAAGCAGCAACCTTCTGAGGTATGGCTGAGTTTTTGGACTGATGGCTTTGAGCCTGCGTAAGTTCTCGAAGTTGATGGCAAAAGTCTGTTCTTCAGTCCAAAAGCCTTTGCTGTTCCCTCGAAACAGGTCTTGTGCCTTGGCTAGGGACTGAAAGAAACACTTTTTCAGTTTGGAAGGGCGCTGCTACCGCTTCGAACTATATGGGCTTGGCACAACGGGCCCTCTGACTGAGCAGTCCTTCGGCAGTGTTTTGAGCGCGCACCCTATGCCCAAAAAGTTGAACATAATTTACAGAAGTGTCCAGACGTGAAGAAAAGAGGGACAGAGAGGGGGCGATGGAGCGAGAGAAAGCTTTGACGGATGAAAGATTGTGTATATATGTCTACAGTTACATAATACATAGTACAGAATACATACATGCTTACCTACATGCCTACGCTCCTACATACGTACTTCCGCGCCTTCACGTAGAATGACATGTCGTAGACCTGTCTGTACATACTAACATACAGGCATGCATATGTCCCTAAACCCCAAACTTTAACCCTAAATCTCTCTCAGGGGTCCAGAGCACCGCGCCGACGAACGGGCAGAGCTCACGGGCGAAGCGGCCTGCGTGCTCCTGGCATCATTTCTCTGCCCTTCACCGGGCGTTCTGTGGTTTCGGGCTTTATAGTGGACCCCGAAAAGTTGGAACTGCAGGGATTCCCTATACTTTACCTTAAGGGCAAATGAGGATAATGATGTTCCAACTTTCTGGCTTCTACTGTAAGTTTGGGGAAGAACCGTGAACCCTAAATCCTGTACCCTTGGAAACCAAGCCTGAACCGTGGACCTGAAATCCTCCGAGCTTCGAAGTTTGCGCCGTGGTATTCCGGTTGGCTCGCTTGTGTGGAGGTGGGGCTTCGAGCTTTCATGGCTCAGGGTTTCGGGGCTCTGGATTTCGAGTATGTGAATCTTCGGCATCCTGCTTCAGGTAAACCCCTAAACCCTAAACTCTTGGCTTTAGGGTTCGCAGGGTTTGAGGAGAGGCTTCGGGTAGAGCTCAGGATGTCAAGACCGGGTTCTGCGAGCCCATAATCTTTATGTGTTTGCGCGCCAGGGTCGTCTGAGTCTAGGAATCTAAGAGGCCATGGACATCTACAGCTTTGCATGATTGAACGCGGTCGGATAGATTCTTCTGCATAAAGGCCCGGGAGAAGCTTCTTAGATACTGCATGTGCAGAACTACGACGAAAGTTCGGGGTCTAGGGGATGAACTTCAGGGAATATTCGTAAGTGAACGAATAGGTAGCTACGGAGAGTCCTAAAGTTCCGGGCGGCCGTGGATGCAGTCCCTGCCGCAGAGCCCACATAGACAAACCCAAGCAAAGTTTAATTAGATGGATTGAAAACATATATACAACGGCGCAACCATCTGAACCACCAAAGTTGGTAGAAGTCCCGGGCCCTCTCAACATGCAAGTTTCAACAAGCTTACAAGCTGCAATCATCCAAACGTCCGACTCTCAAACCTTCGCCAGGCCCTGCCCGCACCCTGGCATACACTGCGGCTATGGCGGCGGCCTAACGAGTGAAACTGCCCTGGTTTTGTTTGCAGTTCAGGCTTCAAGGCTTTGGGCATGCGGGAGCTTTCACGACGCTGTGCCCTCATAGATCCCTATGTGCTCCGAAGTACTCAGCTACAGGCAAATCCTGTAGGCAAAAAGGCCTCTTTCCGTAAGTTCTGAGTGCCAACACGAAAGAGCCACGAGCTTGGGACAGGATTGCCGGTGATGGATTCCGCTACAACTGCTGTCGCTACTGCTGCTTGTTCTACAACCCCTCCTCCTCCTCTTCCTCCTCCTCCTCCAGCTAGTAAGTACTACCGTCGCCTGTACTACTTTACGGCACTTCCACTACCACTGCTGCTCCTACCACTACTGCTACTGCTACTTCTAACTGCTACTGCTGCTGCAAGTTCTAGTAGTAGTAGTAGTAGTAGTAGTAGTAGTAGTAGCAGTAGTAGTAGTAGTAGTAGTAGTAGTAGTTGTTGTTGTTGTTGTGGTCGTAGTAGTAGTAGTAGTAGTAGTAGTAGTAGTGGCAGAAGTTGTAACAATAATTTTTTGTTGTAGTAATAGTTGTAGTAGTAGTAGTGGTAGTAGTAATAGTAGTAGTGGTAGTAATAGTTGTTGTAGTGATAGCTGTTGTTGTAGAAGTAGCAAGAGTAGAAGTAGAAGCAAAAATAACGGTAAAAGTAATAGTAGTCGTCGTTGTCGTCGTAAAGGTCGTATTAGTGGGGCTAATAAAAAATAAGCACAAATGATTAGTGGTCGTGGTCGTTGTAGTAGTAGTAGTAGTGGTAGTAGTAGTAGTAATAGTAATAGTAATAGTAGTGGTAGTCGTAG
>CAJNDV010010113.1:170863-191267 GCA_905221635.1 Symbiodinium sp. CCMP2456
CGCCATCATGCAGCCTACAGACTTGTTTTCTTGGAGTCCCATGGCCTTCTAGCGGAGCATACAGGTTTCTAGAAGCGGCCTCGGTTTCACACATCATTGTTTCCCTCAAGCTGGAGCCCAGGGGCTTAGTAGCAGTAGCAGTAGCAGTAGCAGTAGCAGTAGCAGTAGCAGTAGCAGTAGCAGTAGCAGTAGCAGTAGTAGTAGTAGTAGTAGTAGTAGTAGTAGTAATGAGTAGTAGTAGCAGCAGCATCGCAGCAGCAGCAGCAGCAGCAGCAGCAGCAGCACTAGTAGTACTACGAGAACTGCCACTACTGCTCTTGCTGCTTCTACTACCACGACGACGACGACGACGACGACTACTACTACTACTACTATCACTACTGCTGCTGCTGCTGCTGCTGCTGCTGCTGCTGCTGCTGCTGCTGCTGCTGCTGCTGCTACTGCTACTGCTACTGCTACTGCTACTGCTACGACGACTACCTCTACTACGGCCACGATTGCTACCACTACATTGTTATACTATACTGCTACATGGTAGACGACTACCATCACAGCTGGTGCGGTCACAGGAGTACCACTGCAGAACGCCAGAGCCAGGTGAAAACCTCACGGCCGAGCTCCGGAACATCGCACGCGCCGTTGGCCCACCGAAGCGTACGGCCGGGGCCTGGGAAGGGCTCAGGTTCTTGAGCTCTCAGGTTTCTACATGTCATGACTGGGTATGTGTATGTACGGGAATGAACGAATGAATGTATGTATGTTTGTAGTTATGTCCGCAACTCTGAATATGGTCTCTCTTGCAGAGCTTTTTGCCGTACCTTTCCTTTCATGGTGTTTTGTCTTAGACAGGGCTGTCGTTGAAAAATGCTTGCGGCAGCACAGCGTGTTGTAAGATTTCTGAATTTCAATCTTGGTTCAGCTTGGCTTGCAGCGTGTGTATAATGTTATATATGGCAGTGTAGATGTAATCCTGGGGCGCTCCAGTTTGGGGTTTGCGGAAACACAGCTTTCTGTCTTCTTCCGCAAAGACGAAAAGCTGCAGTCTAAGCGGATTCAGCAGCGGCGCCGTTTACGCGAAACCGTATCGCCGTGAGTCTCCGCCTGTGTTGCTTCTCACTTTCCATATTCGCTCTAATTAGCGATGCAAGAGGATCGTGGTTCAAACGTCTTGTCGTTACCCTTTCTTCTACTTACCCTGACTGGTCTTGTCGTCCTTGGAGTCTCGTGTCTATGATGATTGCTTTTGCCCGCAAGTGTGGCTTCCGGTCACATGCTCCTGCTGCAAAACATGCTGCCAGTGCCGCAAGTGGCGCTTTGTTCCTAGCTCTGCGCGTGCTGATGTTGTGAGCACTAGTCAACTCGGTGGTCTTTATTGCTCTTCGGTTCGTTATGCATGCGAAAATTACTAGCAGGCTTTGCAGTATTCTGTGTGCTGCTGTTTGGCATCGTGAGAAACACTGCTGGCCTTGCTATCCCAGTTGGGATGTTCATGGCCTTGCTTCAGGCCGTCGCGCCATTGGGTATTCCGGTAGGTCTATCTGAGCGATGATGCTGGAATTATGAGGTGCATGTGGCTTCGAGCCCCGCCCCCATACACATGACACCACCCCACATCACACCACACTGATCTACAGGCCAGGACCATGTGGGGTTTCCGAAAATAGGGGACCCTAATACAGTACCCCAAATAGTAGGATCCTTGCTATATAAGGACCTCCAATAAGGTACCCTGATTTTCGGAAACTCCCATATGGGGCCATGGGTTCTTCGTAACTTGCGCCCCTTTGGGAGCCAAGGTTTGGGTGGATTTGGAGTCCGGCAGGGAGCCAAGTCTCCGCTTCACAGAGGGACGCTTAAAGAACCCTTTATACTAATACAGGGGCCTTAATAATTAGAATAGCGTTTGGGGGTACTATTAATAGAATAAGGAACCCCCAAAACCCTGTTCTAATTAGTAAGGCCCCTATATTAGCCTTTCCTGTACAGGAACCGGCAAAGCAAACATCAGGAAACGTCGATCCTCAAGCACGTCACCGCCTGAACTTAACCCATGGGTATTCAGAGAGTTCCAAGCTGGCTGGGATTTTCAGTCAGCAGTCTTCATCCTCTCAGGAAGCCGAGACCATCAAGTTGAAGTTAACCAATCCCTAGCCGACCACTTCAATGCTGAAGCTACCTGCGAAGCGGTCCGTTTCCCCGAACACCAAGCTCAGAACTCAGAACTTCTGAACCCAACGCCCAATTCCCTGAACCCCAAGCCGTTAAGATTCAACCCACACGACTGTCTTCAGGAGAATGATCTCAGAGACACGGATGGGAGGTTGAAAGACCTGTTAAACGTGGAGATTTTCTACAACCATGACTTGCCCAGACAATCACGTCTGGCGTTTGGTGCTGTTGCAGTTGCTGTTGTCATGATTGCTTTTCCTTTGGGAGCGTCCCGGATACGACCAGAAGCTGCGGGGCTACTGTTGCACGTTCTGTGTCTTTGAGGAGAGAACGCATTGAAAGTGATTCATTACCAGATACGCCACCACGTCGTGTCGGTTTCAAGAATCTCCGAGAACCACTGGAATTCGGATTTCATTGCAGTCGTGGCTACAAGCTTAGCGAAGCAAGAGTCATGAGTATACGAGCCTCCTGACTGCCCTGAGGTCTTCGCTCGCGTGCAGCCGGGCGTCCTGATGAGTTTGACCTCGGGAAGGCCACAGTTCTCGGGCTTGAGTGTTGGGGAAGTTGACTTTCCTCAGGATGTCGGGCCTCCTCCGTGGGGTCTCGGTCTTAGGCTACATGGTGAAGGATTGCATGTCTAGGATGCAGGTTTTGGGCTTTACGGTGAAGTGCGCAGGGTTGGGGCTATGTTGTCTGGTGAGTGAGCCAAGGCTCCGAAACCAAGACATCCGGCCAGCCGAAAGGTTGCTCCCACACCTGTAGCGACGACATGCTCTTGAGCGTTCCTGAAGCAGGCAGTGGGGAACGGCCATTCCCTAAACTTTTGCCGGAGCAGCCCAAGCCCGAAATTGTTCCGCAGGCGTGGGCTTGCATCCGTGCTGCCAGGCGCTCGTTGAAAGGTGGAGTTCAGCAAGTGGCGAGCGACACGTTACACTGAGTCAGGGGCATACATGGCCTCCACCTTGCCTTCTCCTCTTCCTCCTGCTGCTGCTGCAACAACAACAACAATTACTACTGCTACTGCTGCTGCTGCACCAACCCGAGGTCTACGACCTTGAGCTGCCCCGGCCGCGGCCGACATTTGCCTCGCGTTAGCCAGGACGGGGCCACTGGCAGCTTCGGTTGGTTTTTGGGGCTCTGGTTGCCCAGCGCCAAGACCGAAAGGGTTGTTGGATATGATGATATGTACACCCTGGTCACGGGTTTCCTGCATTTCACGGGTGTTTATTTCCGAGAGCTGCAGTTTGCCACATCCCTAAAGAACCGCAAGCGGCAGTCTTGCCTAGCAGGGCCTAGCATTTACCAGCAAGGCTCCCTTCACGTCGTAGCTGCTGCAGAAGTACCTGTCAATTTCAAGCAAGACCTTGTGTGTCTTGAATGCTTAAACCACCGAGCTGTAATGCAGATCAACGCCTGAAGCCTGAAATCTCACAGAATGCTTGCGCTCAAATCGCAGAAGCCTTTATTCAAAAAGCGACAAGTCCAGCTCTAACTGTTCGACGTACCCGCTTGAAGCGCAGCACTGATCGCAATTCCTGGGCCTGGCATCTGTGAGGTCTCTCTTCCATTCAGGAGCGCGCCCCTCGTGAACCGGCGTGAAGAATTTAAAGGAGGAAAGCCAAGTCAAGCCTCTGGAATCCGCAGGATCCAATATTCAGTATAGGGGCCTGAATAAATTGCCATCGCACTTCCTCATGGTTCCCGATTATACTTATACTGTAATGTACTCCAAAACTTGCTTCTGATCATGAAGGCCCCTGCTTGTTAGGAGTTTGACTTCGAGATCTTTGGGGTTGCATGATGGAGCCGTGGAATGTCTCAATTGTGTGCGTTACCCCAGCCCTAAACTCCATACCCCCTTGGATTCGAAGGGCCCTATACCATGTCACTGAGCCAACCACTCCAATGGGCTGGGCTTGGCCTCCTCCTTTAGCATTGAGAGAGGCTTTGCGCTCGCAGGAATAAAGCCGGCCCGGGTGGACAAGGGCTTAGGCAGAGGATGGGGTTGCAGCGAAGACCATCACCACGCAGTGTGTTTCAGTTTCCTCCCTCCGTCCCTCTTTCCCGCATCAATCCGTTTTGACATGCCCGCACATGGAGCCTGCACGTACATGCTAGCCCTAACCATAGCCGTTCTATGACTGCGTACATGCAAACTGTTTAGGTGTTCGTATGTTCGGACAGATTACCCTTTAAAGAGACGCGTCTTTCAAATGGCTTGTACGGTTTTGTTCAGTCTACCCTAAACGCTAAACTCCATAAGTGCGACGCTGTTGAGAACATGCCACCGAAGCCGAAATTTGGCGGAGGCACATAGATCCAACGCCAAGCCTTGAGTACCAGGTGTAGCTTTGATAGAGGCGCCATTGGCACATCGTTTTTCTTGGGTCATACTCACAGAGCTGAAGAAGCCGCATCTGTCTCCATTAAGTCGCAAAGTTTGCTGCGAAAGTTCACCCCTGACATTCCGCACCCAAGCGCCTGTAACTCCCAGCCCTGTTCTCGAGCCTGGAGTCAGTTGTCCGTCCCTTCCTGAGGAAGCCCACGACATGCGCATGCAGGGTTTGGTCCAGTGGGTCCAGTGTTTAGGGTTGGGGGCATGCGTAGTTGGGGTTAGGGCTAGGGGGCAGCAGCGCAGTTGCCCGAAGGGAGAGAGACAGAGTGGGCAAGGGGGGGAAGGATACAAAACAAGTTGGGTGTGCACATGGAAGCATCGCTGCACGTGTACACACACATGTATGTATATATACATAAAATTGTGTTTTGTCTGTGTGTGTATGTGTATATGTGTGTCTCTGTGTGTGTATAGCACTCGTTTCTCAGAAGACGGTGTGCCATGGATCCATCTTCCTTGGGTTGCAAGTCTCAGGCACCCTCGCAAAAATTCGAGAGGCGCAGGTTTAGGTTTCAATGTTTGCAGGGGTTTCCTGTGAAGGGTGAGTTTAGGATAGGATTAGGGCACAATCATTGGCAGCTCAAGTTTCAACCCTCCCATCGGGGATGTGGGGGCATACAACAATAAGACAATAGACTGCAGCACGTGATCGCTATACATCCACATCATTTATACAATGTACATATACAGACATGTATGCATGCATACATACACTTTGTGAGAGACAGAGAGAGCCAGAGAGATACCAAGGTAAGGAGGCAGCGCTAGGGAAGGAGAGATGAGAGAGTTACACATGCAAACACACCTCTGAAGACAAATCCTCGGCGCAAAACGTGGGACCTTCCGGCGGCCAGCAGGTAGAGAGACGCGAGACAGTTGTGGCGTGTCCTGATGGAAGGGGCTGTTTGATGTTGTAGCGCTTCGTAGTTTAGATTGAAAGGGGGTCTCAGATCTTGCCTGGCTTCCCCATGTGCTAGGAGTTTGTTCGCGGCCCGTTTGGAGCTGCCCTCCTGGCCAAACCAGAGCATGGCAACGAGACACCGATACTGATGTAGGAGCACAGCCTCACAAAGGATCACATCTTGCTCCAAGTTTTCCCTATAGAATTCGGTCAAGGCGTCACTGTGCCAACAGAACCAGCTGTGTTTAGGGTTTAAGGTTTAGGGGCCTACTTCGAAAACCCCAGGCAGGTCGTTTCCTAGATGCTTTTTGTTGGGTAGCGAAACTCCGAAACTCAGTCCTCGAACGGGCAGCACATCTAGTGAATCTAGTAACCCTCCCTAACACAATCCCGTGATGGTACCCCTTAAAGCCTTATAGTAACCCCCTTAGATGGGGCTTACCAAGCTTGTCGAGAGCCCATCCCACAAAAATCGAAGGACATTGCAATGCGAACAGTAGAAGAGTTTCCTGCTTTGGGGAGGTGATGCCGCATAACTTCTCTGACCTTTGCCCATGTCTTGGTTCGAACTTCCTGCAAGGTCCTGGGTAGACATAGGATGTAGTCCGGTTGTGGGTTTGAGTTTAACTCTTGAAGAACGGAGCGAATCAACCTTATGTCGAACAGCTTCGCTTTGCTACGTAGGCTCCGATGCTTTCAGTAGTTTACGTTGCCGGGCGAACCAGGGTCAAGATGCACAGGCTGTGTGCTTCTGGGTGCAGGTCGAAATACCGCGGTGCAAGCTTTTGGGCCTGAGTCCAAACCTCAAACCATACCTCACATAGACCGAGGGATTGAGGGTTTCTATTTCCGGCATTATCTCCCCGCTGCGCAGCTGGCCTGCGAACAGGAGGTTCCCGCTCTGCGCCTCCTAACCCCGTCTCCAGGAGCTTGTGGGCATCGTCCTACCCTGAGTCCTCGAATCTAAACCCCTGGAAATAACGTCCATGACGTCAGCCGTCATGAAGCTCTGTCGAACCCGAAGTTGCTGCCGCTACTGCCTCTTCTAGTACTACTGCTGCTGCTGCTGCTGCTGCTGCTGCTGCTACTGCTGCTGCCACTTCTACCATTTGTACTACTCCTGCAACAACAACAACAACTACTACTACTACTACTACTACTAGGTACAGGGTTGGTAGGTGACGCCATGTTTGTTTTCTTCATCTGTGTGTGTGTGTCATTTGTCGAGTCTTGAGCAGTTTTGCTCGTTGCAGGGGGGTCGCCCTTTTCTGTGTTGCGATTCTAGACATGCTGAACGCTGTGCTTTCTCGAGTATTGGCCTGGTTTTGATCGATGCGGGGAAAGTCCACATTTCTGGTGGATACTAGCTGTTTTTCTGTGTTTTGGAGCCTTCCAGTTTCTACGGTTTCGAGTTGGATGCTGTTATTTCTCGAGTTGTTTCATGTTTTGTTCATGGATTTGGTCAAGGATCACATTGTTTCCAGCTGCTTGTTTGCTACGGACGTGCTGGAGCCTTCAGCTTAATCTTTCATGTTCGGGCCTTGGCTTTGCCGTTACACAGGCTTTGCTGTTAGACAAGCTCTGCTGTTAGATCAGGTTCTCAGGAGGGCCTTCGGTGGCAGGGAGTTCTGCTTTAGAATGGCTTGGCTTGGGGGAGGGGCGTGGTGCTGGTGAGGGGGGGGAAGCGCGGTTTGTCATTCGGCTTTTGCTACACAGGCTTTACTGTTACACAGGCTTTGCTGTGAAGCAGGCTTTGCTGTGAAACAGGCTTTGCTGTGAGACAAGGGTTCCCAGGAGGGCCTTCGGTGATAGGCAGTTCTGATTTAAAATGGCTTGGCTCGGGGAGGGGGCGGCTTGGGGCTGGTGAGGGGCGGGGTCAGCGCGTTTATTAAACTCTCCTTTCTGCTATACTATACAGTAGCTAGGGAGACCTACTGTTATCGCTTTAAGCCTTTTGTTAGTCTGGGTTTCTGCTACAAAGTGTTTGTATTAGGTTACGGTTCCAGGAGAAGGCGCACGGTTGGTTACATCATCATCATCATCATCGTCATCACCGTTGTCGACATCCACGTATCACAGCAACACAACTCCACAACAAAAAACACGAAACACGTGTTGGCAACACAGACAGAATGACAAGGCAGAGCGCCCCAGAACATGCTAAAACTCGAGAAATAAAAGCGTCCAACTCGAAACCGTAGAAACTGGAAGGCTCCAAAACGCAGAAAAACAGTATCCACCAAAAACGTTAAATTTCCCCAAATCGAGCACAGCCAGGCCAAAACTCCAGAAACATCAGCATTCAGCATGTCTTCAACTCGTAACACAGACAAACCAGACGAGGCGACACCCTTGGAACGAGTGAAAACAGCTCAAAACTCGAGAAATACCACACTCAGATCAAGAAAATGCTGGCGTCACCAACCAACCCGGCGACTACTACTACCACTACGACGACGACTACTACTACTGCTAGTACTACCGCTGCGGCGATGCCTGCCACCGCTTACTTGATGCAGGATACAGTCATTGATGGACCTACCTCTACTGCAGTCTTCTTGGCAACATGCCTGCCCTTCATGATCTTGGTAGTCGAGTAGGTAACCTTTCACCTCTTTGGGTATTATAACCTTTATATAATCCCAAAGGTTCACCTTCAGTTCCCCCATGATGCTCGGCAACTAAGTGATCGCCAGAGAACGAAGGAAGCGATATGTGAAGGGCCGACTTGCTCTTGGTATGTGCAGCGAACATCGGAAGTGGCCGCACCGATTTCCTGCGTAGGCTTTCAGGGTTTACGGCTTGAGGTTTGATGGAACATCAACTGGTTTTAGGGTGTAGAGTTCGGGGTTCATTTAGAGTTGAGGGCTTAGGGTTTAGTCTTATATAACTTCAACTTCAAGACTCGGAGCGTACTTCACGAGGTACTCTCCTAAATGGGCACGAAGATCAGTTTCCGATAACTTCGACCTTCCGAGTGCAGAGTCAGCTTCTTTTCGGCTCCGGTTCGAGCACTTCAAGCTGAGACCTTTGTCAGGTTCTGACTCTTCAACTCAAAGTCTTAGTAGCAGAGTAAGTAACCTTTAACTTTTTTGGGGTGGTACTAGAGCCCTTATATAGTCCCATAGATGAAGCTTTAGTCGCTCTAGTTCCCCTGGGACAAATGGACGAGTAAGACATTAGAGAGTTCACAATCATAAGGGTTTCCACCACCTTAAGCCCGGATCCCTTACCACCTAGTCCGCATAGTCCCTTCTAGTCCTTACAGTTCCCCAGAGTTACAGGAATGAGAAGCAAGGATTGTACGGCCCCGTTTCCACGAGTCGCTCGCTCCCATCAAATGTGAAGGGGCGAAGCATTAAGACATTCGGCAGGAACCCAAAAAGAGCTTCCGAGAAGGACGGTCTAGGGTTCTGCGCTCGCCCAGGCACATGGAGTTTGGGGAGTCCTCATGTTGAGAGTTGTGTTGTCTTTTGTGGCAATTAGTTGCGGGGCCGCCGGAGACTTCAAAATTCCTGCCGGTCCCTACATCTTCAGTCCTTCGGACTGGTGGATCCTAATATTCGCTTCTCCACTTCCGTTGCTTTTTCGTTGTTTGTTGTTATCGTCAAAGTTCGTGCGTCCAATACTGAACCTTGAGAGCTTTGTGCCCTTGCTGCCGGCTCATGACTTCCAGTCCAGCCAATGTGGGGAGCCTTCAAACAAGAAGGGGGCTTGCCTCGTCTTCCAACACCCTGGTTTTCAAGCATGCAGAGTTCGTGGAGTCTTAGTGGTAAAGCTCCGAAAGTGTAGATCTCGAAGAGTCTTAGCACGGACTGTTTTGGGTGAGACATGGCAATGCTTCGGGCGTTCCTGCTTCTCTTGCCTTGTGGTCGGGAGCTCGAACAGTTCTGGAGAGTCTGTGGCTTATGGCAGAGGGCAAGGGACGTGTTTCGGTACTTGGTGCTATCCTGCAGTTCAAAGTCTCGTCTATAAAGCTTCATCAGAGGTTCCTCAGAGAGGCAGGAGTTCCAGCAAAAATGCGTTGAGATGATCAAAGCACATGGCCCAGACACCTCACATCGCAGCGGTTTGAGCATCTGCGAAATGTCACCCTTCAACCAAGAAAATTGCTTGTAAGGTGCACTACAAACAAGAAAGCCCAGGCCGAAAGCTCAAAGCCTGCACTGACTCAGATTCTACTGGAGTCCCAACGACCAAGCCAATTTCGGGCCGCTATCAAGGATGTTGCAAGCCAATAGATCCATTCCTGCAGTTTTCGAGGCGTTGTCGCCGGAGACCCCGCAGGCGTGGCGAGAGCCGAACAGGACAGAAGTGGATGAGACTGCAGCAAGCGACTAATAAGTATAATACATTAGAATCATAATATAACATAATAGAATAGAAAAATGATTCTGTAAAGTAATGTAACATGATAAGCCTGCCCACAGGCAAGAATGAAAGGCTGGGTTTAGGTCCTAGGGTGGACGACTTAGGATTGTGCCTGGTTGTGTAGCTAGTTACATGCCCCCGTGTGAGATTCACGGCTGGTACGAGGTTCATGCTGCAGCAGGTTCCGGACCTTGATGTTCAGAACGTTCTCGGGCTGATTTAGCCTGGTGCTTGATTAGTTCCAGACGTACATCCATTTTCGATTAGCGGCGCTGATGACTGTACTGAAGTTCCGACATACCTAGTTCAAGCACAGCTTTCAGTTTGCAGGTTCAGGCCCTTCGGGTGCAAGTTGAGGGCTCAGAGAAAGACGTGAGCAGGCCAGGGTCTTAAGAAGCCCTAAGTCCTTGAACCTTATGAAGCCCCAAAGTCCCAAGACTTATGAACGCCTTTAGCCCTACAAAGGCTCCCCAAATCCTAGACCCCAAACCCCGAACCCTAAGCCCCAAACCCCTAAACCCTCAACCCTAAATCAGCAAAAGGCTAAAGATGTCCGACTCTGAAAATTTTTGTTGGCTGCAGGATTTCGAGCTGCCGGCGGGAAGTGGCCAAAATGATGCCCTGGATGCCTTAGAGGCCTTGTTCCAGGGATTTTGTAGGGGTACTGGAGGGGTCCCAGAAGGGTGCTACAGGGTGTTTATACCGGGTTTATGGTGTGTTTATCGGCGTTTCATAGGATATGGAAGCCGTAATTGTAGGTTGTGATATCGCTTAATTGTCCGTATTGCAATCTTTCAGGCTCTATAGGGCTTGGGCGTGTAAGACCACAGGACTTCGTGCGTTTACGGCTTCAGGATTAAGCGTTCGGGAAGTCGCGGAGCTTAGGATTTAGGCTTCAGGGTGTTGCGGATTTAGGAATGCAGTGCTGTGGATCTTGGAAACCCTAAACCCAAACCGGAGGTCCAGGGGTGTCGAGTTTGGGGTTGCCCTGGGCGTAAGAGTCTTGAGGTGCAGGTGTATTTGAGGTCTTCTGGAGTGGAGCTTCTAGGGATTTAAGGTTTAGGGTTTCGGGCTTTGGGTTTAGGGTGGACTGGGGATGGGAAGGGATTCAGTTAGATAAGATGACATGTATGGCTCCGCGATATGACAGTCCAACTGTGATTCAATACCGTACATGTAAGAGCTGCACATTCAACTTCTCTTGGTCTGCGGCTTCGCACTCGAAGTGCCCAATGACTGGATCCTGCCTCCACTCATCCTTGAACCTCGAAAAGCTTAAACGGAGCCAGCAGTAACACAGCCATAACATGGCAAGGTTCGCAGCCAATATGTCAACACTCACAAGCCAGTTTCAGCGATCACCAGTAAGACTTACAGTAAGATCGCTGAAGCAGTTGGCCTTACAAGCGACTGCATCCGCATAAGTAATGACAGCACTTGTCTTTCGTTGTTGTCTCTACAGCCTGCAGCCTCACCCCCACGCCCTTAACTTCGACGGAGATACCTGTAGATTGCCCTTGGACTGCCGACATGAATCACAACTCGAACAACCCGAAGCACTGCGGTCTGAAGCAACGGTTGCCCGAAGCGTGGGAGCTCTTTGTCTGAAGATTCATCTAGAACTTCAACGTCCAGGTTTGAAACCCGTTTGTGCCTTCCGACCGATCCCTTACGCACCATCCTGTGCTCAATTGGTCCGTGGTGTCTAAGCCCTCAGTGCTCAGCTCAAGATGCCCCACAGGCGGCGAAGGATGACGTGCCTTGGGCAAAAAGCGCTAGCCATATCGTGCAAACAGAGCAAGCAAAAGCCCCAAATTGAGTCTTCCTCAATCTCACCACAAATGTTTGCAGTGATTACCCGCATTTGGCGTGTCACGCTTCTTCGTCGATGCGCAGGGGTGGTCGCGAAGCGTTCTGTAAAGCTTAGTGGGAGCTTGATCAACTGGGGTCTCTCCGCTTTTACCTCCTCTTTTCGCTGTTGTCTTCTGGAAGATTCTGGGCGAGAGCGTGGGGTCAAATTGGTCGCAATCTGCTTGTTCGCCCGCCCAAAATACAGCCTCAGGTTTGCTGAGGTAAACGAGTCGGCTTTTTGCAAGACTTTGGGCCAATTCGGATGGCTTTCCGTCAAGACTTCGACAGCAAGCTCCACAGTATCCTCAAGAAGAAGCCAGACCGAGGAGGCTGGAGGAGGCCTCGTGGAAGAGTGGGACAAGCACATGGAGGCTCCCTTGCGGGTTGCCGCCCTATAACCCGTTCAGCCTTAAACCCTCAATGAAAAAACCCTGAAAGTCGAAGCTCGTCTAATTCTGTCTAAGGTGCGTAGACTTGCATGGGGCACTGCATAAGACATAAGGCGTGGAAGAGTTGTGATTAAAGTTTGGGGCTTGGCGCTGCACCAAAGCCCGGCGGGCCTTTGCCACCAGGCCTGCATTGTGCCTTCGCAGCCCCATGAACCGAAAGAGGAACAGGGGCATCTGAAGATTAATCCATGTCGGATCAACTTGCAAACTGGATTCGGTCACTTAGGGCCCATCCTACACTTTGACGATCACCTCAACTCCGGAGATCGAAGCCCCCAAAACATCCCTCCCTGCCGTAAAGTCCGAAAGCTCCCGCCCAGATCTTCGAAAGCTCAGATGTAGAGCAGCTGATCCGGAGCTCCCCAAGATAAGATAGGAGCCTTAATAAGTACCAGTACTATATTTAAGACGCGATGGAATTGAAACGCAGGACCTAGACTCTTAAACCCAAAACCCGCAGCTTGCAGTCAGGGCTTTACCCCAGAGCTCCTTCTGACATTCCCACTGCCGGGCCGGAGTGATGAGTTCTTTTATGAGGCCCCGAGCAGGGCTTGAGATTGAGCTTTAATCGGGTTAAGATGGGGTCTCACCTGGGGTCTTAACTGTTTATTGTGGTGTTGGGCTAAAGTTCGGGGTTGCACAAGGTTTGTTTTACTTTTGTCAGGGATTCCATTGGGCGGTTTGGGTTTAGGGCTCCGGGTTTGGGGAGCAACCATAAAGGGCCACAAATACTTTAGGGTTGATGGGCATTGGCTATAAGGGTTTTGGGGTGAGGGTTTGGGGGTCAGTTGCTTAAAATTTCGTGCACAGAACTTCAGGCAAAGTCGGGGTAAGGGCCCGAGACAGAGCGGAGGGTGGCGTCCTGGGTAATACCACTGGTTCGGTGCCGTGGTATGATTCTGTTGCAGTAGTTTCATTGTCAAGTAAGGTTTTGAACCTTGTCAACCCTAAACTCTAAACCCTAAACCCTTACAGCCGCCCTCCCTAAGCCCTCCCCGATGTTCGACCTCCCTCCAATTGAGATGGGTTTGAGAGTGGAGGGCTTGTTTGGGGCATAAAGGCCTGTGTGCTTACGATGTGTAGTTCAGCTATCATGAGAGCTTAGGGTTTAGTCCCGTCTGCACATCCATCGATCGAGTCTTGGGCTAAGGGTTTGGAGGCCGCTCGAAGGTTCATGCTTGAGGTCGCAACTAGAAGATTTGAGTGGGATGGTGGATAGCATAGACCATCTCCAGAAAAGCAGGGCATAGCATCCTGTTCGGAACATAGGCAGAACTGTTGATCTAGCATAAAGGACATCCCGGAGAACTCCCCGCCGGTCCTCATCCGCGGCGGCTTCTTCGCCTCTGCATCGGAGGTTCGCCAGGGGTGAGGTCCTCCATTGCAAACTGTGTTCGTATCCGCATTATTCACAGTCCCACGCAAGTCCCACACAAGTACGTGGTTCTTGGATGCAGTTTTGGTATTCGCATGTCTCGATCGTTTCCGGTTGCTGCACAGGAACTTCCAGGGTAGACATGACAGGGACTGTGAGGACCGTGGTGATGACTCCAGAGTTAGTGAGGAGGATGATGACGACGATGATTATGATGTTTCCGCGGGTTCGATATTGACCATGCAGATTCACATGGTGTTGCAGAAGTGACGATGCAGAACTGGCCGTCGGGGAAGGGCTTCAGCTCCCGACACTCGGGCTTGTCTGTGTAAGCTCTGTTGCCAGTGAGGTACGATTGAATCTTGACGCTTCCGTTCTGCAGGTGCCTGTTTGAGTGCCTGCACACCTGTCCTAAGGGTTTTCATGACATATCAGCATAACCAGCACAACAGCGACGTCCTGCTTGCGTTTCTTTTCGTCTGAAAACGCAGCTGATTGATGTAGTGTGTTTGTTGTTGATCTCGATCATCTGGAGAGTTCTGACTGCGGATGTGATCTCAGTGAATAGACTATGAGTGTGTGTACCAACAGGACTCGTGAACCCGGAGTATGAACCCAAGGCAGATCCAGCCCTTGAAGTAGCTTTGCTTGCTGCCACCGGCTTCGCAGGAGACCTCCACGGTAGAGCTGAGGGCTCAGACGCTAGAGAGTGTGTGTGTGTGTGGGTGTAGACTTTCAATATCGTGACGCACTCACATTCGGTGGTCCTGTGAAGCGTGGTCATGTCATCCAGGAAATTGCCACCATCTCTGGGTTAGGCTTCATGCCGCCAACTCCTGTAAGAGCATGGTGGGAGATGCTTGTAGTTTCGGTTGGGGGGGTAGATTAATGGATATGTGGAGCGACAAATATCATATCTCCGGGTTCTAACCCTAAGGTCCTCAGACTTCCGGCACCGCAACAGTGCAACCCTAAGCCTCCAAGACACCCAAAAGACATGCTCTCGGAGGCAAGCCTAGGCTGAAACTCCCAGGACTTGATCCTTCCCCGCAAGCCTTATTTGATATGTAGAGAGATATACATATATAAATAATAGATAGATATATATATATATATATGTACTGTATGATTAACTATACGTATGATTATATGGTGTGATTCTGGCTTCAACATGTGCAAGCAAGGTTCAGCATCACGGACCCCAAGGGCAACGTCATTTTCGAGCCTTGGCAGTTATTCTCAGGCCGGTCCATATTTTAGAGCATGCGGGGTGTAGGATACGGGATTTGGAGCCTTTCAAATTCTGAATGAAAGCTTTTTGGTGCTGTGGACTTTTTGAGCTGTTGCCTGGAGCTCAATACAGATGCCCAGCACCAGATGCGGCGCTTTGCCCACGGATGTGACCTACAAGTCCGTGCATGGTGAAGTTTTGCGTTCACGCTCCGTGTTTTCAAAGTCGCCTGAGGAGAAGAAAGATCAGGTGCGCTTTTGGTGGAGCCAAACGGGGAAGCATGCTAAAGGACTTTGAAGACCCTGTACTTGCAGTCGGAGCATCCATGGTCCTACTAAATCTGAAGTACTTATCATGCACCCTTTTGGCATCTCCTCTCAATATGCAGGCAGAAGGCTTGTTTCACTTCATGGCGAAGAAGAGCGGCACCTATACCTTTATCGCCCGACGCCAAGACTAGAGACCTCACCTGCGACGTTTCTCCGGAGTTGGGAATGTGCGAGCAGCTCATGAAAATTTTTATACATAACCTTAGAGGAGTATCCTACATGACTCTATGCCTTGCATGTGGAGCCTACACTGTGAGAATTTCCAACTTCCGTCTCCAGTTGGATTGCTTTCAAAGTGAACCTATGCCCTAAACCTCTAATGTAGGGGCCTAAATAATTACCTATACTATTCTGGGGGTTCCTTATTATAACTGTCGTAGAATGGGCCCCAAAACCCTATTCTGATTATTGAGGCCCTTGTTTTTCAGCAGATCCCAGGCCCAGAAAAAAAAAACCATGAACGCTGCTTGACACAGACCAGATCTTCACCGACGAGCACGCTGGAGTATAATTCCGAGATCCCTCAGCCCCGAACCCTGGAGTCCTTGACCTGGGTTTAGGGTTTAGGGGTTTAGGGTCTAGGGTTTAGGGTTTAGGCCTGTATTGAAGTGATGAAGGTGGGCGCAGCGCAGGTGTGGACGGGTCCCAGGTTAAGTGTCAAGGACATTGGGGTTCAAGGGTTTGGTTTCCGGGCTTCTTGGTTCGTAGCGCAGGGGTTAGATTTCAGCGTTTGGGGCTCTCTGTCTTCTGTAAACAGTCACTCCCTACCCTCCCTCTTAACTTCCTGGGACAGTCCCAGCCTGAGGTCAGCAACCACAGATGGATGGAGGAGCTTCCTATTGATTTAGTATCGCCCTTGATAGTAATACTATCCACGTGTTACCCTAAAGCTATGCAAGGCAACATGTCCCTGCAGGCTGGCATCTTCTACTGATCCGACACGGGGGGTCATGCTGTGGGTGTAGTGCTTGCTGCTTTAATACCTCGCATATGCATGGCAACAGGTGTTTAATGTAGGGGCCTCAATAATTACCTATACTATTTGGGGGGTTCCTTGTTACAGTATAATGGGCCCCAAAGCCCTATTCTAAGTATCAAGGCCCCATTCTTGCATTCGGCCTCAAACCTGGATCTCTTCTAAAGGAGAAGATGGTGACCTTCGCTGTGGGCAAGGGGAACGAGACACATCTGCAGCCACAGCATCTGACGACCATGGAGGAGTCTTGAGGGGTGTACGGCTTTTAATTGCATTGCTGTTGTCTTCCACTTCTTGGTTCAACTTTAGGGTTTGCGGGAATGCCAGAGTTATGCCAGGACCATGTCAAATCCATAGAGAAGACTCTTGTCGACATCCAGACCGAGTCGACTTACCTCTGGCCCCCTTGGCCGCAGTTGAGCTTTACGGTTAGGGTTTGGGGGCTAGGCCGCTAGCTGCCAGCTGTGCCTCTAGTGGGAAAGTTCAGGGAGCTTTTGCGAAGTGGGCCCTTCGCCTGTCCACCACAAAAGCCGGGAGATCCACCGGCACAAGTCGACCCCTAAACCCAAAGACCCACAGAGCTTAAAACTTTGCAAGCGGCAGTGTAATCCACCAAGACTCGACTGCAACATGGTTGACTGAGGATCCGGCAGAAGTCGCACATGAAGGCCGGGAAGCGAATGCTTTATAAAGACAGAGCACTACTCAGCCCTCGTTCCCCAAGCTGGAGAGTAGGAACGTCGTCCCGCGCCTCCCGCAATCCCTGACCATTGTGCCATTTGCAGACGCTGAATTCGGGTTGGGAGCTCGTGGTAAGGAGAAGCTGTGCAGGAAGGATCAGGAAGGTGTTGGGTCGTGAAACTTCATGTCCTTCCTTCAACCGCTTCCCCGCCTACATGGTCACAGGCAGTCGAGAACATCCACACACGTGTGCCGCCAGCCTTGCAGACGGAATTTCATGAGTTTCGATTTTCGAGTCATGCTGCAGAAGCATGACCACAGGCCCGGGGAATTGGATAGTGATCATGTGCAACTTCGGGTTATGACGTGCACAAGTTTACTCAACCCTTCGCGGCATATAGGTTCAGCACTTCGGAGTGCAGTTTTCCCTTGGCCACAGCTGCCCGACAGCTTGATCCTAATCTACGACCTGTACCGGCACATGGATGCAAGTGAAGGATTCACGGTATTCCCTGTGCTCTGGTCTGTCTTGCGCTAAAGCTTGTAAATTCGAACCATGTTCATGGCTTATGGGTTATGGTGGCCGGGACGAGATCTGAGGCTGTCTTTCTGCGTTGTCGAGTTCCTGATACTCATTGGTGTCTCTGGCTTCCAGGCATCTCATTCCCTCGAGCGTTCGGGTTTGGGATCCAGAGTCGCATGTACCAATGTTTTCCGTTCCAAAGTCCCGCTGTATAGCATTATTCACAACCAGATGACGACTGCTTTAAGGCAGTGCTGACAGAACATGAATAAAGCACGGTAACAACAAAATGGTAGTGGTAGTACCAATAGAAGTTGTCGTCGTCGTCGGTGTCATAGCAATAGAAGCAGTAGTACTAGCAGCGGCAGAAGGAGTAGTAGCAGTAGTAGCAGTAGTAGCAGTAGTAGCAGTAGTAGTAGTAGTAGTAGTAGCAGCAGCAGCAGGAGTAGTACTACTATTCATGACTATAATTGCTACCGCTATTGGTAGTAGCAGTAGTAGTAGTAGTAGTAGTAGTAGTAGTAGTAGTAGTGTCGTAGTAGTACCACTACTACTACTACTACTACTACTACTACTACTACTGCTACTCCTGCAAGTAATGATACTGGCTGCTGTTGTTCCAGCTGTATTCGTCGTCGTCACGGAAGCGGCGGTAGCAGCACCACTTGTTGTTGCTTCCGCTGTCCAAATGGAAAGAGAGGTCATGGTAACATCATGCATAAAGCGACATCACTACTCTTGTCGTTTCGACTTGTACATCAGATTGTGAACATCGCAGTATTACCAATCGGAAACATAACCGTCATAGCCAAAGTAATCTTCTCGACTAGCACAAGTATTTGCACAGTGTACGGTGGTGTGAACTGTGTGAACAGCTGCTTTTCAGGTTTCAGATCTGCAGCTACGCACAGAGTGTGTACGTAACACTCTACTAGCTACCAGCAGCAGGAGGTCAATGAGCGGGCTTGGGCAAAAGTCGGAACGCTGAGCACTTACTCGCCGTTGTGGTCGATAGCTTTGCAGCGCGTATGAGCAGGTCTACTATATCAAGGGCCTTCTTTCCGACAGGAGAGTGCCACCTGGCGGCAACCGTCTTGGCTTACATGTCGATGCTTCGTCGGCCTATAGAGCTCAACGCAACCCATTCGTTTAGTTGGATGGCTGGATTCTGACACTATCGTCCTTCGACATGCACTCATTGTGGCTCCTCCTTCCACACGAGTTGCGAGCCTTTGTCAACTTGTTCTAGTAGTAGACTCTCCTTCCGAAATTCATGCAGTTCTTCAACAGAGAAAAGACACCCTTGCGCCTTTGCATCATCGCAGCCCATGCGTGCAAGACGTGATAGCCCGAATGCTAGAGCTGAGCCTCCCTGCTGCCCTTGATACCTACACCACCAAACCCCCAATGACCCCAACCCTGAACCCGAACTATCACGAAGCCCCGTAGCCCAGGTTGTGAGCCGTGAAGCCTGCCGAAGCTAGGGAAGGTGACACGGGACTGAGAGGTCAAAGCGGTCAAATCAAATCATATAAATATCAGTATACCATGGATACAAGGTTTATGCAAACCTTCATTTCTTCTCCTCTTATTCTACAAGTAATTCGCATCGGGATATGAACAAATATGCTCTTGATCTTTTGTCCTGTCCTCTTTACTTCGATAAAACATATTGGCATCGGGATCTGTTTAGCAAGATTTTGTTATTTCTAAATATTATATATATATATATATATCTCTCTCTCTCTCTATTTCTAATTTGAGAAAAGGAAATCTTATTTCAAGATTATTGAATCTTGGAAAACTGATATATTAATAAAATAGAATATGAAATGGAGGCTAAAATTCTAAATAAGTGGAGGACGATTAAGCCTTCGGAATTATAGAAATACGGATAATGGGGAATGAGGGATGTTAGGAAGAAGATGGAAGGGAAGCTATAATCGTAAATTATGAGAATAATATGTTTTTTGGATTTTAAAAATTAGAGAAATATCTGTTAATACTTCTTCAATATAATACTAAAATAGAGTCGTTGATTCTAAGAAGGGGACAAGATGATTACTTTATTATGAGAATTACATAATAATATGAGAAATAATATTCTGGATAAGAAAGATCTAGATTTATATATAGACGACTAAGATGAAGCTATTAATAAGTCATATGATTATATTTATATTTGTTAGAAAATTTCGGGATTTTCTCATATTTTTAGTAATTTATTTGATATATTATCGAAATATTATATATTCTGAATTTTAATAGGATATTAGAATGGAGTCATTATTTCGAGTAGCGGGTGGAAAATAATTATTCTGAATTTTTTATATTATGATAATTATATAATATGATAAAATCATATTCGAAATAAGAAAGATATATATATATATTTATTATTTCTAAAATTTTGTCTCTAGTAAGTTTATTTTTCTCTCTTCTCTTTTCTCTAGCATTCGTTTTTAATGTGATGATTTACTTTTATCGCTCCTTTGAAAAGTTCGTATTCCGCATTTAAAGGCGTGATCATGAAATAATGATATATTCCGATATTATCGGCGTTTATTAGATTTTCTGCTTCTGGGTTGAAGTCATTGTCGCCATCTACTCTATTAACGCTTTTAAGTTGGACGGCAACGATATAATCTTCCACGAAATGAATAATATTTTCTAACGCTTCATCTGTTTTTGGTTTGTTCATAATCCTTCTAAATAAATATCTATTATTATCCCCTGCTTCAAAAATTCTTCTACCGACTAGATTTTCAACATAATTTATTGCTTTTATATTTACCTTTGTTGGTTTAAACCATAACGGAATTAAAGGTCTGTTTTTAGGGTCTTTGAAGGCGGTTTTAATTGTATCTTTTGGAAGTTTGATTTTAAAAAATATCACCATTATTATTGAATATAAATTCGTTCTTGTTGTTCTCTTTCGTTTGGTTTCGTCCATCCTCATATTTAAGGGTTCTTTATAGCGGTGCTTGCTCATTATCTATTGATATTGTTTGTTTGCTTTCGTTTTTTCCTTGTCTGTTCTTGTCATTATAAGACTATTTTTTTGCTTTATTTGCCGTTTCGAATTGTGCTATGGTTCTGTCTTGGTAGAGATTTATGAGATTGCTGATTTTGGCGTTTGTTGCTTGAGAT
>CAJNDV010010114.1:48654-61643 GCA_905221635.1 Symbiodinium sp. CCMP2456
GTTTAGGGTTTTAGGGTTCAGGGCTAAGGTTTTAGGTTAGGGAAGTCAGGTTCCGGGTTATGGTTTGGGTTCGGGTTTTCGGGCCCAGGGTTTAGGGTTTTGGGTTTAGAGCCGAGCTTCTAAGAACCGAGGAAGCAGATCAAGATTGCATCGATCCGGCTTTCGTGTCATGGTTGAGATGTTGGAGTTGCTCGGCAAGCGACCAAACTCAAACCCTAAACCCTAAACCCCAAACCCTAAATCCTAAACCCTAACCCGTCATGAGTCAAACTCTAACGTCCAGGCCCCTGAACAAAACAAACATTTCCGAAACAAGGAGCTCAGATTTGCTTTTGATCTATACTCTATACCTGCGTGTGTGTGTGTGCACCTGTGTGTGTGTGCTATTTATTATTTGTAAAAAGCAAAATGTCTGTCTGGTGTTTTGTCAGCAGAATTTTGCCAACGTTTTCAGAGGGTGTTGCGGAGCCCGAACCCTCAAACATTTCGTTGTCAGTGTGGGGATCATCGACTACTGCCCGAACGTGAAACATGCGAAACGCCCTGCACTCCCGACGGCATCTGGATATGAGCCTACAGCAGAAATATCCTAAACCCGACCCAAACCCTAAACCCTAAACCCGAAACCCTAAACCGTAAGCCCTAACCCTAAACCTTTTGGACCCACAGCGGCTAGTTTTTGTTAGAAGTTTGGAGCGACTGGAAGCCCGATCAAGAGAGCAATCCGTCAAAACCACGCACAATGTTAATGGTTGGTTTACGGTTTACTTGGAGGATCTTGGGACTTAGTAAGTGGGGTTATAAGTACCCTAACTGGGATTATACGTAATTCTAAGTATAGTTACCTTACCTTACTTACTTATAACCTCAGTTACTAAGTCCCATGATCCTTTAAGTAGGGGTTAGGGGTTTAGGGGAGGGTTTGGGGGCTTAGGGACAATGCCATATTACCAAGACGCACCGAGCAATGCAAGACAAGTTGAAAACCGATGAACTGCACTTCAGGTCCTACACAGACGACAACACGAGCAAACAACCCAAACTTGAGTACATGCATGCTGTAAAAAGGCTGAGCAAATGCAAGCGAAAAGTCAGCGGGCAACGCAGACAAAAACACATGAGCACGGCTACTCATACAAGTGCGTTACAGACATGCAAGTCCATGCATTTTGTAACATATGCACAACATGTACGTGTGACATGTAATAACCGAAGCGGGCAAATACCAATGAACAACCAGTAAACTGTGAATGTGTGTTTGTTTACATGCCATCTACGCATACATGTATTAGCAGCTACATGTTTACCTAGATCTGTCCTGATAGACACACACGTATGCACACATGTTATCTGGCCGATTTGTCTCGCTTCGTCGGGCTATTATACTGTGCAACTACTCCCCTGAACCTAAACTTACCCTAAACCCCAGAACACACTCACCTACGGGAAGTACCCAAGCTCCTCCAAAAATGGAAAGGTATCCTGGTAGTGTGAGCGCTAAGATAAGGCCTTGCTGTTCAGGTATCTATTCTTGGGATACTTTAGAGGGTCCCAAACCTGTCTAACTTAAACCTCAAACCCTCGCTGGACCCTGGTTAGCTGAAGGTGACCTCCCTCCCTGAGAACCCCTGCGTTATAGGGTTTTCATGGTTAGAACAAGGCTTTGGTGCACATATACTATATTTATATCGGGGCCTACGAGGGACTGCTAACTATTCTCCATCAATGCGAACCTTCCTTATAGCAAGCACCTGCAGCTAAACCCTAAATTCCTACCTAAAACCTCAAACCCTCAAAACCCCTAGACCCTTAAAACTCCAAACCCAAACCTTTAAGACCCTAAGCCCGAAACCAACAACACCCATAAACCCGAAAACCCCCTTTTTTTAACTTATAACTCCAAAAGAACTGGACCTGCCTTTTTCGGGTTCTGAATCCTTTTCTGATTTGGTTTGGTAAGTCTGAAGGTGTAGGTAAGTCATGGTGATCTCAAAACCCCTTAACCCTAACCCTACGCCTTTATACATCCTAAAACCTTAAAATGCACCAAAAACAACTAAAACTAAACCCGGCAAAATCCAAAAGGCGCGAGACACCAAGCCCCAGGACCCCGAAAAAAAACCCAAAACTCTAAACCCTGAATCCAGGAAAGGCCCCAACCCCCGAAAAAATACTAAAACCCTATGTGGGCGGTCGGGGGACTTAGTAAGTAGGCACTAAGTAGACTTATAAGCACCCTAAATGAGACTCGTATTGGGGTTATGATACTTATAAGCCTATAAAGTAACTACTTAATAAGTCCCACGTCCCTCCATGTACAACGCACAGGCCCTGATTAAAAACCCTAAACCCTAAAGGCCCTAAAGGCCCTAAAGGCCCTAAAAGCCCTCGAGCCATAGAACCTGCGGGCTCCTGCAGCTGAACCTTGCTGGGGCTTCCCGGGGCCTCCGCCTGGCATGTTAAGGGCCTTAGGGCTTCAAGAGTTTTAGGGATTAAAGCGTTTAGGGTTTCGGGATTTAGGGTTTTAGACATGTTTTTATGTTTAAGTGTGTTGGCCCGCACTGGTTTTAGGGTTTAGGGCTTAAGGGTTTTGAGGTTCAGGGATTTTAACTTAGTGTCTTGTGGTTTCGGGTCTATGGCTTTCACGTGAACGGTATAAGGTTTTGGTGCTTTGGGGGTTTAGGATCCAGGGCTTGAAGGTTCAGGGTTTAAGGTTAGGGATTTCACGGGTTATCTTTGGTGCGTTTGAATGTCTACCTATAGTCCCCATTGTAGTTCCTCTTTTTGGTTTGACCAAATATGATATTACTGATTTTATAAGGTATCCCCAAAAAGGAACTACAATGGAGA
Organism: Symbiodinium sp. CCMP2456; assembly: GCA_905221635.1. Taxonomy (NCBI): domain Eukaryota; class Dinophyceae; order Suessiales; family Symbiodiniaceae; genus Symbiodinium; species Symbiodinium sp. CCMP2456. Next base: position 51,505 of record CAJNDV010010114.1, read on the forward strand.
CTATAGGTAGGCTTCGGGTCTTTGCTGCAGGTGTTCCTGCTCTATGAGTTTCTAGCCGTTGGGTGTGTATCGGTTTAGGGTTTAAGGTTTAGGACCTTGGATCTCTCTGGATTTTGTCGGAAAGTTCGGTTCAAGGTTTACTTAGGTGGTCATACCCTCCCCACTTTCAGGGTACCTAGATTTGTGGGTTGGATCTGTTTTATAGAAAGATAGGTACCCCCAAAACGGGTAGGGTATGACCCTCTAGGTAGAGTGCAGACTTAACAGATGTTGAAGGTTTCAAGTTCTACAGCTAGGCGGCAGTATGCGGCAGTCAGATACCGTTAAGCCAACCCGGTGCGGACATTGCACATCCACATTCGCACACTCGAAAGCCATGCCGACGCAGTCCATGAGATCGCGAGAGTACTGAAGTTCTGGTCGCGCAGCTGAACAGCGAAATGAGTGTCGCCAGCCTGCTTTGTGTAAACGAAGGCCATGAAGTCAATTCTTGACGAGCCTCAGCCTGTGTCTCCACGGCTTGCTCCAGAGCAGGGCTGTTCACGAAGACATTCACCTGCCTATTTTCGAGAAGGAGCTGGGGGAAGAAGTTGTTGATTTCGGCTTCTCACTCGGTGCAGTTCCGTTTGCACCGCTGTAGGGGACGAGGGCAATTCAAGCAAACTACGGCTGATAACCTGAAGTTTCAGGTTGTACAGCTAGGGGCAGCTAGATGCCGTTAATGTGGGGGCCTTCATAATTAGAATAGGGTTTTGGGGCCCAATCTACTATAGTTATAATAAGGAGCCCCCCCCCCCCCCAAAGTAGTACTGGTATTTATTTAGGCCCCTAAGTTAAGTCAGCCCGGTGCGGACCTTCTGTATGCTGGGGACTGGAGCCAGGTTCTATTGCGTAAGGAAGTTATAAAGGGCAACAAAAAGCGGCTTAGGGTTTAGGGTTGAGGGTACGAACCTTGATAGTCAGAATACTGTACTGGGCTCCTTTATGGTACTATTATAGTAAGGGGCCCTGACAGCACTATTGGCAATTATACAAGCTTCTATATTATGAGGCAGAGAAAATCCAACAGATGTGTGGTTCAGGAAGGCTCACCGGCTTGTTGAGAGATTACATGATATACCTGCTGCGGGTCAGTTGTGGGATACTCTCAGGAGTAATTGTTCGTAAACTCCAACCCAACCCCAAACTCTCGCTGCACTTCTGTGCCCTTCAGCTCCTGTGAGCACACCTGCAAAGCACCTCTACTACATTCAGGAAGCCCTAACCCCCAAACCCTCCCAACATGTCATGTTCGAGGTGCTTCTTCAAGGGAACCACGACCCCAAAGTACAAACTAAAGCACAAGTCGCCAAGAGCCGCTACATGTAAGTTGTAAGCACCCCTAAACCCCTAAACCCTAAACCCCATAAACCCCTAAAGCCCTAAACACTAAACACTAAACCCTAAACCCCCTAAACCCCTAAACCCCTAAACCCTAAACCCCCTAAACCCTAAACGCCTAAAGCCTAAAGCCTAAAGCCTAAACCCCCTTTCCCCAGGTGCATCTGCGCTGCCTCCTGGCCGTCCAGGGGCCTCAAGCTCGGGCATACTGTAGGGGCGGTTTAGGGTTTAGGGTTTAGGGTTTAGGGTTAGTTTAGGGTTTAGGGTTTCGAGTATTATAGTATTAATATACCCCCAAACCCTGTTCTTGCCTTGTTGAGGTCGTGGTTTCCTTACAGAGGCTTGTTGTGGAGTTTCTTCGTTGCTCAGCTAGAAAGCTTGCGCGGGCGTTAAGACCGTACTGTACACCTTAGAATCACAACTCCCCCTTAACCCAAGACCCTGAAACCAACTACCAACAATAAAAAAAAACCCTGAACTGCAAAGCAGGGCTTGCGACGCGGGGCACTTCGACGAACGGCCTGGTGGTTTTCATCTTAATGAGCATGCATACTATGCCCACAATGCGGAAGAATAAGTTGGTGGATCATTTGATGGCTCAGTCCAAGCCCACTTCGAAGATGAGCAGTCTGCATCGCCAGTTGCACAGACTTGATGCCGGTTGGTCCACCTTCTGCATCGTCTGCATCAGATACGATAAGAAAGTATGTTCGTTTTTGCAGGTAAAGTAGCAATGTAGTTCTCAGGCATGTCGCTGGTTCAATACAGGTACATCTACAGCTAGCCTATTTCTAACTACCCTGGAGCCTGGAGCCTCCAAGTAGGCATATGAATGTAGAGTGTACTGTCTCATGCATGTACCCTAACAGCCCGAAACCCGAAACCCATGTGAGAAACTCCGGTTTTCGGACCCTGACTGATGGGGTCCTAAACCCTAAACCCTGAACCCTATAAACCCTAAACCGCGGCCTAAATTACCGGCAGGGCCCTGCTACCTGAAGACCTCTCGGAACTAGGCAGGCGCTAGGGCCCAAAAGCCGCAACATCTCTCTCTCAAAAGCTTTAGTGTTTAGGGACTCTACCGAGCATATGAGAAGCTCCTCCCCTATAACCCCTTAACCCTAAACCCCGAAACCCCTAAACCCTAAACCCAAAGCCCTAAATCCTAAACCCCTAAGCCCCTAAACCCTAAACCCTTTCCCCTAAACCCTAAACCCTAAACCCCAAAATTCCGAAGCAGCGCCGACGCAACGCTGAGGCTCCCAGCGCGACAGTCCTCATGCCTCAACTTTGCAGACGCAGGCTCTCCCCAGTGTAAAACATAGGGTTTAGGGTTTAGGGCTTCAGGGTTTAGGGTTTAGGGCTTTAGGGTTTTAGGGTTTAGGGTTTTAGGGTTTTAGGGTTTTAGGGTTGTTTTAGGGTTTAGGGTTCAGGGTTTTAGGGTTTTAGGGTTTTAGGGTTTTAGGGTTTAGGGTTTAGGGGTTTAAGGTTCCTTTAAAGGGATCCTTAAAGGGCTCCTTTAAAGGCTTCTATAAGGGATCTACTATACCACGGTTCCATAATGTAGGGCCTTAATAAGTAGAATAGGGTTTTGGGGTATGTTCGACTATAGTAATAAGGCACCGCCCAAAATACTACAGGTAATTATTTAGGCTTCTATCTTAGCTAGAAAACACGATGAGACCGTGAGCCGCATGCAGTCTTCATCGAGTACTTGGAGGGTCGGGGGACTTCGTAACTAGGCACTAAGTAGACTTACAAGTACTCTAAGAGAGACCCAAAACTTTGGGGTTATGATACGTAAAAGTCTTGAGGGTTTGGGGTTTAGGGTTTAGGGTTTAGGTATAAGTCTTTAAAGTAACTACTTGCTACGTCCCCCGACCCTCCAAGTACTGCAACCTCACCGCTGAATTCCAATCGAGACCCTGAAGGACAAAGCTCTGAAGCCTAAGACCTAGCTATGTTGGGCTGTGTCTCTATGAGACATCGGGGTAAGACTTAACTCTACCTATAGTCTCCATTGTAATTCCTTCTTTGACGTACCTTCTAGAATCCTAAATACAAGCTCGCCTCCTTTGAGTTACCTTTTAGGATCATCCTAAATATACAATCGCTTAAGCCCACAAAGGAACTAGACCCTAAACCCCAAACCCACAAAGGAACTGCAATGAACCCTAAACCCTAAACCCTAAAGCTCTAGATCCCATACCTCCCAAGCGCATAGCAGGTCCTCAAGGCTTTCCTAGTTTGGGGGCTTAGGGTTAAAATTAGAATAGGGCTTTGGGGTATATTCTACTTTAAGTAGAATAAGGAAACCCCCCAAAATAGTATCGGCAATTACGGGGCTTTGCGTGTCGTCATGTTGAGCTCCCTTTCTGCGTTGTCTCTTTCTGCTGGCTCTCAGGGTTTGGGGTCGCTTTTGCTCATTGCGGGCCAATCCTCAAAAGGCTCATGCAGGCTGAGCAACCTGTGGATTGATGAAGTTGAAGATCGGGCTGGCAAGTTCTTCGCAGTCTGATGCTCCTAACTCTCCATAGCCCGAGCTGCCGTAGCATGGTCTGAAACCCATGTCGTATCATGCAGTATCATACCATCCACCATTTCTCGCAGCCTGATGACCTTTCGCTGGCTGTTGGAAGTACATCACCTGGATAGCGCCTGGCCGCGCAACTTAAAATCCCCTACTTGGAGGGTCGGTAGACTTAGTAAGTAGTTATGTTATAGACTTACAAGTATCATAACCCCAATTGGGATCCCTTTTAGAGTACTTATAAGTCTGCTTATAACCTACTTACTAAGTCGCCCCCGATCCTCCAAGTAAACACCACGAGACCCTGACACTGCATCTTCCTCTACAATCCCTCCCACCTCTGCTTTCCTGTTGGGGCTATATTAAAAGGATGATGTGTAATCCTTAGTCGGGTTTTATAAATAACAAAAATGCAACATTGTAGCCAACAAGGACCCAGATCTGAATCGTGGGTTGCTGTTCCTTGTACCCTTGAAAAGCCTCAGCGCTGAAGTTCAGGGCTCTCTTTTAGGACAAACCCTAAACCCAAAGCCCTTAAAGCCCTAATGTAGGGGCCTTAATAATTGGAATTGGGGTTTTGGGGTAAATTATACTATACTTCAAATAAGGAACCACCCCAAAAATACTATAGGTAATTATCCCTATGTTAAACCATACAATTCCGACATTCACGCTGAGACACGGTGGCCAAGGGCTCTGGAGCTATCTGCCTGCTCCATCTGTTTAGGATGTGGGGGGTTCAGGTTCAAGGTTTAGGGTTTAGGGTTGAGGTTCTAGGGTTAAGGGAGCATCTTTTGCACGGTTCAGGGCTCAAGTTTTTGCAAGGGTTTGGGATTTGAGGTTAAGCTATCTTCGTTTATGGCTTTGGGGTGGTAGGGTTGTGGCCTTTGGCGGGCCTTCAGGGTGCTTGGACTTGCCGTGCCTAGGGCATGTAAGCTTAAAGTACATCCCCTAAGCCGCTGAAACATTGCCAGACGTGGGTGTAGTGGTTTGGGAGGCTTAACTCGAGACGGTGCAGCCGGAACGATCTAGACCCTGGTTTGTAGCACTGGTTTAGGGTTCAGGTTTAGGGTCTAGGGTTCACGGATTTAGGGTTTAGGGTTTGCCTTTGCCTCAGTATCTAGAACAGCGCTCTCCACTACAAGCCTTTCAAATTCGGCACTCGAAGAGAATACTGCTGCTTCAATTATTTCGACCCCTAGAACCCATTCCGGACACCCTATTGTATTCCTGTATCACAAGGGCTCAACCATAAGCCATGAAACAAGGTGCCGCAATCCAGGATCTAGCTCTAGGTTGCTTACATCGAATCTGTCGTTAGGGCCGTGAGCCCTCATCCGAAGCTCATCTTCACTAACGCGACAGCCCACTGACCCTTACTTCATATTGAGAACCGCCTGTCAAGTGTGCTTTAGCTTGTCGGGTTGGGATCCCACTAGAACGAACACCAGCACAGAATCCCTCACACATCTCTGTCAATACCCCTGAGTTAACCCCTACGCCCCAAATCCGCAAGCTTTGCGGAATCTGACAAAACTCAACCCTTCGGACAACGATCTCGTGACACAAAAACCAGCCTAAACCCTAAACACTAAATCCCTAAACCCCTAAGCCCTAAAACCCGAAACCCTAAGCTCTAAACCCTAAACCCTAAATCCCTAAACCCCTAAGCCCTAAACCCGAAACCCTACACCCTTTCTTTTTGCTTCGCTGCGCGAGACACAAGGATGCAACGACTGCCAGGGAGCGGGGGTTGCGCCGGGAGACTCGGGGGTCTCTCCAAGGGTTTAGGGTTTAGGGTTTAGGGTTTAGGGTCTCTCCAAGGGATGCTGTAATGTAGGGGCCTAAATTTACGGTTTAGGGTTTAGGGTTTAGGGGGGCCTAAATTTAGGGTTTAGGGTTTAGGGTTTAGGGGGGCCTAAATTTAGGGTTTAGGGTTTAGGGTTTAGGGGGGCCTAAACAAGTACCGATACTATTTTTGGGGTTTCCTTATTTATGATTAGAGTATAATGAGCACTCTGAGGGTCTCTCCAAGGCATGCGGTAGAAGCTTGCTCTCAAGCTCCACAGGGTTCTTAAGGAGAGTGTTTAGTATGGGCTTAGGGTTTAGGGGCTTTAGTGTTTAGTGGTTTGGAGGTTTAAGGGTTTAATTAGGGGTTTATAGGGCTTAGTTGTTTAGGATTCAGGGTTTGAGAGCTTAGGCTAAGGTTTCGGGTTTAGGGTTTGGGGTGTCGCAACAAGGTGTTATAGGCTTGCAGGGTTGCATATCTTCAGGTTCCTGCCCAGTAACCCAAGAAAACCGAAGGTAATATGTCAGCATAAGACTTATGACCTAACGGTGTCAAGGGCTCATTTCGGAGCGCCTCTTATGAAGCAGCTTGCCTATGCACACACGTACACATGGGGGAGCCTTGCTTCAGAGTTCTGCTGTTCTTTATGCGGGAACAAGAAATCTCCAAAAGGCTAGCAGGCTCCAGGGTTGAGGGATCCAGGCTTAGGATGTAGCTGTGTCAAAAGGTCCGGAATTTTCTTCTGGGGGCGAGACTTCACCTATCCAGGGTCCTGCTGTTTAGGGCCTATCTAGGGTCTCTATTACGATCGATTGTTTGTTAAGTTCCCGTGCATACCCTGCACCCTAGCTCCTGTCAGCGTGGTGCCCCTCATGGTGACCAAGGCACCTCCTAGGTCCTAGACCACACCAGCGCTTGTTTCGCAAGCCGAAACACTCCTTACCGAGACCCTAAAACCTCCAAGAGATTTAGCCCGAAATTATAGAAGCAACGCCGAAACCCTAAAACCCTAAAGAAATGAAGAAGCAGGGGGCACCACGGTGTCTGAATACAACTAGCGGCTTTCCGTCTGCATGGTCTCGGTGGGCGTCTTCATCTCCACCTGGGGTTTAGGGGTTTTAGGGTTTTGGGCCTAGGGAACACTCTGAACATCCAAGGGATCGAATAATTCGGACAGCAAGTAATCGTGTGGTATGAGTTGCTGGGAGAGTGTATAAACAAACAAATAAATAAGTAGATAAATAAATGTATGTATGTATATATATATATATAGATGCATGTATGTATGTATATATATATATAGATGCAGATGATTGTTCTGCTAGCTACTGGGGCCCTTCAGGCGACTGCCGGAACACAGGTTGAACACAAGGTGTTAATGTAGGGGCCTTAATAATTAGACAAGGTTTTTTTTGGGGGGGAGGTTCCTTGTTATAAACTATAGTATATAACATACACCCAAACCCTATTCTACTTAAAAAGGCACCTATATTATTTGGGTGGGGGCGGAGCTTCTCTTTGAACCGGAACGGCCGACTGTCCGGGGTGCAAGGTTTAGGGTTTAGGGTAGCCATTTGAAGGGGATCGTGCTGCTTGGATACATATCGCACAGTTGCAGTAAGAGAGTACTACTTACTGCTACTAATATTACTACGACGATGGCGACGACGAAGACGACGACGACGACGACGACTACTACTCCTACTACTACTGCTCCTGCTCTACTACTACTTCTTCTTGTTCTTGTTCTGAACTGTTGCACTTTATTCAAAACAAGGACCTTTAAACCAAGGATACCTAGGAATCTATTGGATCCATCTGTTTAGGTGTTTGTTGGGCGTTTCGTTGCAAACGCTTCAACCCCACCCTCGCCCCACCCCCACCCCGGACATACTTGGGGCATTGTCCCAAAGGGTCCTATGTAATGCTATGGGGGATACTTCCCTAACTATAATAGCAATCTCAATTATCGACACCCTACATTCTACTATATAGGTACCTCGGACCCTTTGCATATGGAGCTTAAGGTATACATAGGCTGCACCGCAAGTGAGGTCTCGAGCAACGGATGTGCAATCTTGAGGTCCCAGGGAGTCCCAGGCTCCAGTTTGGGTGTGCACCACTCCCCAAAATTTATTTGGGGCTTTCCGGAAATAGGGGACCCCAACATAGTACCCTAAATAGTAGGATCCTTATTATAAGGACCCAAAACTAAGGACCCCCTTGTTTTCGGAAACTCCCATTTAAGGAAAACCATGGCCACAAGTCTTCTCATGAGGAACCCCACTAAACCCTAAACCTAAACCCTAAATGAGAAACCTCCTTCGAAAGAACTCGCACTTGTAGCTGGTCCAAGGGAAAGAAAATGACCAAACACCTAACGCATCCAAAAGCTCACCCACCCCTGAACCCTAAACCCAACCGTGTAGGATACAGGTCTTAGAGCTCAAAATGCTGTTGGAGAAAGCCCCAAACTCTACCCCAAACCCTCAAAGCGACACCCTGTCCTAAACGCTAAACCCTAAACCCTAAACCCTCAACCTCAGACCCGATAAATAAACAAATAAGGACGATCCTGGCGTAGGAACTGTTTAGGGTTGAAGGTTTGGGGCTTGAGCTTTAGAGTTTAGGGTTCAAACTTTCCGGTTTAAGGTTTGAAGTTTCGGGTTTAAGCTTTAGGGTTTAAGGTTTAGAGTGTAGGGTTTAAGGTTTGGGGCTTGAGGTTTAGAGTTTAAGGTTTAGGGGAGAGAAGCCTTGAAGGAAACCCCCAATGAACTACCTTAAGGTGGACCCCACTGCACACTATACAGTCCTATGGCGCCCGATAAAGCCCTGTGACACTCTATTTCAACGGTCCATGTACCCAAATCGTATATACTTTGGCCCCAAAGTACCTATGTAGGGACTTCTTTAAGGCCAAAGTAGATACTATTCAGTATAGGTACGTGGACCCTTAGGGCTATACAGCCCTAATAAATTCTAAACCCTAAAATAACCCAAACCCTAAACCCGAAACCCCAAACCCTAAACCCCAAACCCTAAACCCCAAACCCCAAACCCCAAACCCCAAACCCCAAACCCCTAAACCCCTAAACCCTAAACCCCTGAATGGCAGCCCCGGCCTTCAAGCCGGGTGGTGGCCCCATCGCCTCAAGCCTTCGGGAGACCACTTCAACAAGGAGCCTACATAGTAAGACAAAGGGGCTTGGGGTTTAGGGGTTTGGGGTTTAGGGGTTTGGGGTTTAGGGGTTTAGGGGTTTGGGGTGTGTACATATATATATATATAATACATATATAAATATATACATCCGTATAAACATACATATATATGTATATATACAATTATGTCGAACGAGAAAAATGCTAGGGCCAAACCCCAGGCTAAACTCCTAAACCCTAGGCTAAACCCCTAAACCCTGAACTCCCAAACCCTACCCTAGGGGTCCAAGTACCAAATAATCATATACTCTCCCGAATATTAAACTAGGTAACTACCATCCGCAACCAAAGTACCTTATTATTGGGTCCTTTGGACCCTTAGCGCTAAACCGTTGTCCCGTGGCCTGAAAGGAGTCTTGGAAGGCTTCGTGCAGACCAGCACCAGCTATGTCAGAAAGCCCACCCCAAAAGAACAAACAACAAACCATGTCAAAATCATGCCGCCCATGCCCCCCAAAATTACAAACTGCAAAACATGTCAAAATCATGCCAGCCGGCGAAAAAAAAACAGAAGCATGACAAACACATGAGAAAATTGCTATTCGAGGAAACCCAGCATTCTAGGGGCACGAAAGTCTTGGAAAGCTCGGAACTCGAAACAGAGAGCGTCGAGGAATTAGCAGGCCGTTTAAGGTTTCAAGGGCCTCGCGACTTGGCCAGGGCAACCGAAACCCCAAGCCCAAAAAAACTGCAGGCAAGAGCTTGACCTGGAGCCTTCGAAGTATACCTATAGTCTCCATTGTGGTTCCTTTTTGGGGTCCCCTTTTAGGATCCAAATATAAAAACGGTTAAACCAAAAAAAGGAACTACAATGGAGAGTATAGGTATGCTATGTTGGTACCTGAACCCTAAACACTAAACCACGTGGAGCCTTCGAAGTTTATGCCATATAGGTACCTAGACCCTAAAACCCAAACCCTAATACCTAAACCCTAAACCCCGAACCCTAAAACCTAAAACCCTAAACCCTGAACCCTAAACCCTAAACCCTAAAACCCTAAACCCTAAACCCTAAAACCCTAAACCCTCAACCCTAAAACGCTCAACCCTAAACCCTAAAACCCTCAACCCTAAACCCTAAAACCCTCAACCTAAATGTAGCCTTTGGCATGCTGGCCTCTGCAAAATATTCGTAAATAAGATCCTCTTAAGCCCAAGAATGGAAAATCTAAAATGTCCCAAAGGCCTTCCGTAAATAAGGGTCCCTTTGGGGGTCCTTTT
>CAJNDV010010114.1:69471-79481 GCA_905221635.1 Symbiodinium sp. CCMP2456
AGGGTTTAGGGTTTATAGGGGATTTAGGGTAAAGGGTTTAGGGATTCGAGGGTTTATAAGGTGTAGGCGTTTAGGGTTTAGGGTTTAAGGGTCTAAAACGTGCGCCATAAGGGGGGTGGGGGGCTTTATATCAAAATGGGGCTTGGGTGTACGCTGTATGACCAGTAATAGCAAGCAGAGGAGATAACCTGATTTCTACTTCCCCAACAAGCCAATGGAAAGTTAAACTTTCAGATTGCTACTAGACAATAAAAGCCCATGAAGTTTAAAGGTTGGGTATTGGAGAACTAAACAATCTCCGATTTATACGGAGCCTCAAGATGCAAGTCATTGAGCCATGCGCCCAAACAGGTTCATAAAGGGGTCTCAGTGATTCGACAAATCTTCCTTTAAGGAGCTAGTTCTGTTAGCGGTGTTCTACAGGCTTCTATCGGGGTTGCTATAAGGCGTAGTATGGGGAACTTGACAACTAGAACAGGGTTTTGCACAGGGTTCTATGAAGGTTATTACAAGGCTTACTATAACAGTATAATATGGGGCCTGAAAATCAGAACAGTATTTCGGTGCATATGATCGTGTAGCTGTGTGCGAGGACTATAGGGAGATATGCTTGCTAATAATCCAGACCCCGCATTCGCATACCAGATAGGGGTAATCACTTTCAGGAAGGGCTGAGGAAACCGTGCCGCTCAGTCTGAATCTTTTGATGCCGGGGCTTGCCAAGTGTCCCACCTTGCGAAGTCCTCTCATGCTGATGTAGAGGCTGACCCACTTCTTCTCCTGGCATGTTTAGGGTGCTTACAGGAACTTACCCATACTTAAAGGATCATGGGACGTAGCAACTGAGGTTATAAATAAGGTACTATACTTGAAATTGCCTATAGCCCCAATTAAGGTACTTATAACCCTACTTACTAAGTCCCAAGATCCTCCAAGAGGTACAGGACCCAAAGCCACCCTACACCGTACCCCAAACGCTAAACCCTAAACCCTAAACCTAAACCCTTTTACCCTAAACCCTAAACCTAAACCCCTAAACCCTAAACCGCTAAACCCTAAACCGTCTGTAAGTTCTCAAAAACAAAAGCTTCGGAATCCTAGGATCCGGGTAAGCCCCGAGCTCAGGAGGCCCCACACTCACCGATACGTTCGGTTAGAGTTTTGGGGTTTATGGGGTTTGGGGATAAAGGTTTTAGGGCTTATAGGGTTTGGGGCTTTAGGGTTTTTGGGTTTGAGGGTTTTAGGGTATAGGGCTTAGGGTTTATACGGTATTGGGTTTAGGGTTTGGGGTTTAGGGTTTAGGGCTTTAGGGTTGTAGGGTTTAGGGTTTACAGGGTCTAGAGTTTAAGGGTTTGGGGATTGGGGTTTGAGGGTTTTAGGGTTTAGGGCTTTAGGGCTTAGGGTTTAGGGTTGGGGTTTGAGGTTTAGGGTTTTAAGGTTTAGGGTTTAGGGCTTATAGGGTAGATGGTTTAGGGTTTGCGGTTTGGGGTGTGGGGCTTCGGGCTTAGGGGCTTAAGATTTGGGGCTCCCCTTGGAGACAAGGACAACTGACCCACGAATGACACCGAAGGAAAACTGAAACGTCATTGCGAAGCAGTATAGTATATAAATTCGTCATGTAGAACACCCATAGAAATGGTTTTCAAACAGAACGCTTTCGGCCTGCATCAGTAGCGTGGTCGCACCAAGCAGCAAGAAATGCTATGACACTATTAAACCCTAAAACCTAAACCCTAAACCCAAGGCAAGACACATGCATGGCAACCCAGGCCCAGTCTTCAACAGCTTCGGCACGAGAAGGCTGCACACTCTTTAGGATTTAGGGCTTGGGGTTTGGGTATAGGGTTTAGGGTTTAGGGTTTTAGGGTTTAGGGTTTAGGGTTTAGCGTGGCTTTGTCACACGCGCCTGAGCGCTGGACAACCCTCTTTTCCTCGCCAGTTCGCGTCTGATGTCGTTGTCTCAGTTCCGATCACCATCGTCACATAAACCGCCACTCCAGCCATGCACCTGTATGTTATCTATGAACCTGTGTATGTCCATAGTCCATATATGTATGTCTGTGTGTTTGTCTGTTTGTCTGCCTGTCTGCCCCTGCCTGCCTGCCTGTCTGTCTCTGTCTGTCTGTGTGTATGCATGCATGTATGTCTGTATGTATGTCTGCGTATGTGGGTGTGTATGTGTGAGTATTTATTGTGTATATGTATGCAAGCCCTAAACCCTAAACCCTAAACATGTATGTATGTGTCTATGTCCACTCCTTTAAAGAAGCCAACAGAAGAGCCGGCGAAGGTCTCGGAAACTCGGAGCCCAGTGAATCCGAGAAGTCAAACGGAAGGACAAATTTGCCCGGGAGTTAGGGTTTAGGGTTTAGGTTTTAGGGGTTTAGGGTTTAGGGTTTAGCCTTTCTAGCCGAATCTAAACCAAAGATTTCTGAGGTGGCATCTCTGCATGTGGGCGTTCATGTTGCTTGTTATTGGTGGTTTCTACTGTAAAGCTGTCTCACGAAGGGGTATTATAGGGTTGTATCTTTTTATATCCCTAAGGGTCCATGCATCAATATGAGTATACTTTGACCCTAAAGCACCCGTATAGGCACTACAACAAGGCCTAAGTATATACTATTTGGGCACAAGGGGCCTTAGGGGTTGTATATGCTGTCTCATAAAGGGGTATTACAGGGTTTTACAAGGTTTAGGGTTTAGGGTTTAGGGGTTTGGGGTTTAGGGTTTAGGGTTTAGGGTTTAGGGTTTTATAAGGTATTCCATCTCCTTAGTCTCACCCCTTCCACCGCGCTAGCCCTGGCATTTCCTGCAACCATCAAGCAGACAGAGGTTCCCAAGTAATGTAGGCGAACCTCACACTTGGAATATGGTTTAGGGTTTAGGGCATTTGAGTCCTACTATACTAGAACGATATATAATAAGGAACACCCCAAGATAGTATAGGTAATTATCAAGAACACTATCCCAACGGGTCCAAAGTACCTATATAGCAGAATGTAGGGTTTCTATATTAGGACTTGCTATTATGATTCGGGAAGTATCCCCCATAACAGTACCTAGGACCCTTTGGGTAAGTCGGCGGCAGCACACGTCCCCACCAAAGCCGCATCCAGCGGCAGTTCGGTCGCCAGTAGCCTCGGAGAAAACTCCCAAAAACCAAGCGAGGGCTTTGGGTTTAGGTTCAGGGTGTTTGGGGCGCAGGAATTAGGAGGCTCTTAGGGTTTAGGGTTCCTTAGGGCTTACCCTCCCTAAACCCTAAACCCTAAACCCTTAGGACTTACGGACCTCTACACCCCCTAGACCCTAAACCCCAAAATTGCGTGGCCCTAGTAACCCGAAGCCCAAAACTCCCAGACCTTCCGAGATCCCCCAATGAAGGAATCGACCATAAATTTCTAGACGGATCCCTAGTATGAATTGTGGTATATCCTCCAAAATGAATGGATTTTGTTGGATTTTTCATGTAGGATGCCTAGTATGAATTTAGTAAACCCTAAACCCTAAACCCTAACATTTAAGGTATATCTTCCAAATCGGAGATGTTCATGGATTTTTTTGCGGCTAAGCCCTAAACCCAACCGAATCAGCTCCGGGCGCCAAACCCTAAGCGCTACCACCAAAGTAGCCCCAAAAAAGTTTAGGGGTTTAGGGGATTTAGGGATTAGGGTTTGGGGGCTTAGGGCTTCGGGTTTAGGGTTTCGGGCTTCGGGTTTCGGGTTTTGGGTTTTGGGTTTTGGGTTTAGGGTTCCAAGCCTTGTATAATAGGGTCTTTGGGCCCAAAAGGTCTGAAAATATGAGTCCTTTGAGGGTAAGGGCAAGCGCTACCATCGAGCGTCTCGGATTCCGAGTCGAGGGGCTTATCGGGCTGAGTGAAGGGTTTAGAGTTTAGAGTTCAGGGTTTTGGGTTTTAGGGGTTTATAGGGTCTAGGGTTCAGGGTTTTGCGTTTAGGGTTTTAGGGGTTTTAGGGTTTAGGGGTTCGGAGTTTAAGGTTCAGGCTTGAAGGTTTAGGGTGTTACTCGCTAAGTTTCTCAAAAGTTCGTTGCCTTAGGGGCTGAGTACCCTAGCCCAAATAAGGTTAACCTTTGGAATTATAGTAGGATTACAAGAGCCCCCAAAAGTTAAAGGTTACCTACTCAGCCACTAAGTTGCTGTGAGAACATGCAGGGTTTCACTCATGGGCAGTAGCCATGGTAATGCTTCTCAGCACCCAAGGCCAGTGTAGCCGTACTTAAAGGGTCACGGGACTTAGTAACTGAGGTTATAAGTAAGGTAACTATACTTATAGTTACTTATAACCCCAATTGAGGTACTTATAACCTCACTTACTAAGTCCCAAGATCCTCCTTGTAGGGTTATGGCATCTGCAGGATGCCGCAGCGTACACCGAGCATAAGACTTAAACTTAGTGACTTTGTGTAACGAACGGAGCTTACTGCATGGCGTGTTCCTTCCGACATCAAACAACAACCTCAGAACACACTGCTCTCGCGAACCCGCTGGAAGGTTCTATTTCTATGAAAAGCCGACGGGGTGCCCCAACAATAGGCTGAAACGTCCGGACCTTCCAAAGTCCCTTCATTAGTTCATATTCGGAATCCTATGAAACTCTAAACCGTAACACCCTAAACCCTACATAAGATTATAACTCACGGCTCTACTCTTTAATTGAGGGATGTTTGAAAGGCCTCGGCGTCACCTCTAGTCTGAAGCATCACCCCTCGCAAACTACCCCCTCCGAAATGCACAGGCATCACCCCTAATACCAAACGCCACAAAGGCCAAGTGGAATATGAGACCCATGAACCTAAACCCCAAACCCTAAGCCCTGAAACCCTAAACCCTGAAGCCCAGCCGGCGGACGCCCGTTCTTCTTCAGGTGGTAGGTGCGTCGGATACCTTTGAACTTTCGCCTGGCGACTGGCTGGATGCTGCTGGGGTCGCATCGGAAGCACCTTATCGTCACTGTCTAGCTCTTTTTCAACGCAAATATGATGTGTCAGAATATACCGTATATCACTATATCCCTAAACCCTAAACCATAGAGCCTATAAATCTGTTCATATCCCTAAACCCTAAACCCTATGAACCTGTTCTTGTTAAGGTCCTTTGACCGTAAACTCCCTTCGAACCCCTCGGGCAGCCCAATGGTAGAAACTCCATCCCATTTCTGACCCCTATCTCAAAGGGTCCTATGTACTTTTGCGAAGTATACAGTAGAATGTAGGGTTTCTTTGTTCTATAAAATACTTACTATTATGTTCTAAGGAAGTCCCCCATAATACGTCTGATGATATTAAGCCTGCATTCTCCGGTAATAAGGAATATACAATAATTCCCGTAGTATAGGGTCCTTAAGGCAATGCAGGATTTATATTATCATCAAAGGCTTTTGGGCCCAGTAGTACTATAACAGGCTCTGAGGCCATTTTGAGCACTGGGGCATGTACGAGGACGCCTAATAACAATCACATTCAGGGCCGAAGGGCTTTTCCTCCCAAACCCTAAACCCTAAAGTCTGAGTTGAAAAAGCTTTCTCTCCATGGAGGTGCAGACCAGATGCAAGGCTCGTACATTCCACCCAGAAAGCCCTGCATACAGTCGTTCATCAATGCTCCCGACAAGCCCTGTAAAGAATCAACTAGAGCCCGGACCCTAAACCCAAAACCCTGAAGCGAAAAATAGCAAACAACCCTGGGCTCTAGTCTGCCTTGAGGACAACTACGGTGAACTCCTGCTCCCTAAACCCTAAACCCCATGCCGTTCGGTCCATCGCTGGGTTCAGGCTTGGGTCCTAAGACAGTGGTCTGCATCATTAGACTAGGGTTAACTAGACCCCCCAACTACCCTCTATTGTACCCCAAATACCCACTATTAGCGACCATAAGGGCTCTGTTGAAGGGCACTTGGGGGGTGCTGGTAGGGTTTAGGGTTGCGGGGTTTGGGTAGACTAGAGCAAAACTCTTAAGGAACTCTCTGACATGGGATTGAGGAACAAATTGGTTTAGGGTTTAGGGTTTAGGGCTTAGGGCCTCTATAGCAGATCACCTTACTTGGGGATTTCTCACGTGTATCCCTTCGTATACACCAACACCTGCCCTATGCCAAGGGTCTGATTACCTGATACTCCATGTATGCATATAGCACCTGCTTTTTCGTAGATCGCACCTGCTTTCCTAGGAAATAACTACTATCTTAAACCGCAGCAACAAAATGCTGGGTTCCTAGAACTCTTAAGGCTACTTGCAGACCCCCAAAAAAAACACCCACTTTCCTGAAGGCTTGATGGGTACCTGGAGGGTCGGGGGACTTAGCAAGTAGGTAATAAGTAGACTTATAAGTGCGCTAAAAGGGACCCTAATTGGGGTTATGATACTTATAAGTCTATAAAATAGCTACTTACTAAGTCCCCAGACCCTCCAAGTATGCACCAGCTTCCGCCCCCAAATGCAGAAACTGGGAAGCAGCACGTTCCCGTCAGCATGCAGATCTTGGCAGAAGGAACTATACCCTAAACCCTAAACCCTAAACCCTATAACACAAAGCGGCTCGAGGCTCAAGGCATACGTGTCTTTGCACAAAGGGCCACAGCACTTAGAGTATTAGGGTTTAGGGTTTAGGGTTTAGGGTTGCGGTTTAGGTCCATTGTAAGGACGAGGGTTCGTTTGAGTGATAGAAAAATCTAGACGTCTGTGGGTTTTGCAAGGCGTGCAACGAGGTTCTGGGACCATAGAAGTGTCAAGCCACTCTGGCGTCAACTCTATAGCACAACGCTTCTATGCAACAATACCCTACAGACTCAAAAACCTCAAACATCTTTCGACTGTGCATTGAGGTTAGGAAATGAAACGTTTAACTGTCAGACAGATAGTAGACGGAAAACCAAGTTGAGACATGTTCGGGTTTAGGGTTAAGGATTTCGCCAACAATCGAAAGCGGCATTACTGTAGCCGGAGCCTGTTGATCAGGAGCATGGCCCGAACCAGCAAACACCTTTTTAAGACGTACGCAGTAGGCCGTAGTGGGATTTCCCCATGACGCAAAACCCTAAACCCTAAACCCTAAACCCTAAACCCTAAACCCTAAACCCTAACTGTCGCTCTGCTTCTATTGGTAAGGGATTTCCGAGGCCAGGCCCACAAAACGTGGACAGGGGCACATGCTGCTGGAGGACTCGTTGAACCAGGCTCCTTAAACCCAAACCCTGAACCCTAAACCCTAAACCCTAAACCTTAAACCCAAACCCTAAACCCTAAACCCTAAACTCTAAACCCTAATAAACCATAAACCCTAAACTCTAAACCCTAAACTCTAAACACGAAACCCTAAACCCTGAGCTCTAAACCCTAAACCCTAAACCGGTATTGGGGCTGCAAGGTTTTTACAGTGTAGGATCTGGGGTCCATTAGCGGAGTGTAGGATTTGGAGCCTGTGCCAGTGAACCCTACTTACTAAGGGTTTAGGGGTTTAGGGTTTAGGGTTTAGGGTTTAGGATCATGGGACTTAGTAACTGAGGTTATAAACAAGGTGCCTCTACTTACAACCCGAATCAGGGTACTTATAACCCTACTTACTACTAAGTCCCTAGATCCTCCAAGTAATTCAACCCGAAACCCTAACCCCAAGGGTCCAAGTAGCTAAACATCATATCGTCTCCCAAATTTTAACCTAGATAACTACTATCTGCAACCAAAGTACCTGATGATTCGGTCCTTTGGACCCTTAGGGTAACCCCTAAACGATAAACCCCAAACCACAAGCCCCCGACATAAGGTCTTCAAGTCCTGACAGCCGAACGCCTGAAACCCGAAACCCAACAACCTCATCCACAGCCCCGGCCCCAACCGCAGACCCTGGACCCTTGAGCCCTTGAACCCCTTGACCCCAACCCTGTCAAAATCCTGTAAACTGCCCAGACCTTCCGAAATCCCCCAATTAAGGTATACTCCAATAGGTTTTGATTTAGGGTTTAGGGTTTCCCCAGGACCTTCTTCCGCAAACCCGGAACCCGATTGCAGGCTTCGCTCCAGACAACCCTTTGCTCTTGTTCTGGCACATATTGCGTACCTTTGATTCGGGCCAGCCAGCGATTGGTGATGCTGATTCCTCACGAATCTCGCCAAGAATCCAAAACGTTTGTTCGTTCTGAGCGTCCTCTTCCGGAGCGTGGGCATTGATGTAATCTATCCCAGCCTTCAGAGACTCCACATCCGGAGTCCATTGTGATGACGAGCTCCTCTGAATGGGCTGTTGCTTCTGCACCACGTGATTCCACAGGAGACGATATCCTGGTATACGCTCCAGCAGGTGCTGAATGGCCTTCCGAAGAGACCAGGGGCCCTGCCGGAAGA
The DNA here is from genome assembly GCA_905221635.1 of Symbiodinium sp. CCMP2456. Lineage (NCBI taxonomy): Eukaryota > Dinophyceae > Suessiales > Symbiodiniaceae > Symbiodinium > Symbiodinium sp. CCMP2456. Next base: position 77,824 of record CAJNDV010010114.1, read on the forward strand.
CAGTATGCATTGCCCGTGCAAAGTTCCAATCCACTGCTTACGGCAAACTTCTCGGCAAAGTGAATAATCTTGAGCACCTGGGGGGGACCTTTGAAATGGACCCCTTATAGAAACGGATCGACCCCTACATCTTATGGAACAAAAAAACTCTGGCGTTTAGGGTTCAGGCTTGCTGTACGGCAATTGAATCATCGCTCACTTCGGTTTCAGGTGGTCCTTTAATGACCATGCCCCAACATCTTCACGGGAATCCACGGAACTTACCCGAACTGCCCTGAATCCGAAACCCACTATTTGCGTGCCTTTAGGGCCGCGGTTTAGCGTTTAGGGTTTAGGGTTAAACCCTAAACCCTAAACCCTAAACTCTAAACCCTAAACCCTAAACGGGTGTTTGTATGGGATCGTACAGCCTTTGTTGCTCGCAGACCTTCTAACCCTAAGGCTCCATGTACCCATATAGTACATACTTAGGCCTTAAAGTACCTATATAGGGACCCCTTTAAGGCCTAAGTATCTACTATAAAGGTACATGGAGCCTTTGGGTAAACTCCCCTGATCGTCTCTGGGGCCCCGGACCTTGCCCGGGATGCCCAGACGCTTCCTGCGGGTTAGGGTTTAGGGTTTAGGGTTTAGGGTTTTAGGGCTTAGTCTGTGGCTTGCCCAAATTTTAAGAGATCCTGACACTTAAGCCCTAATTTAGGGGCCTTGATCATTAGAATAGGGTTTTGGGCTCTTTTATAGTACTATAATAAGGAGCCCTAACAAAGATTGGTGATTATCCAGGCTTCTATACTAAGCCCTTGAATGCTTAACCCTGAGCCCTCAACCTTATAAACCCCACAGCCTAAACCCTGAGCCCCAAACCCTGCAAACCCTAATTTGCCCTAAACTTTGTCCTCTCAACTCAAGCCGAAATAGTGAACTCTTCACCCTGAGTCCCAAACTCTATAAACCCTGCACAAAACCGAAGAGGACCTACGTAGAAAGCTTGCAGTAGCCTTAGAAGAACCCTCTTCGGCAATTGAAGGAACCCTAAACCATCTAAACCCTAAACCCTAAACTCGGAACCCTAAACCCTACAGGAACCCTGAAAGGAACCCTGAAAGGAACCCTGAGGCCCTGCAAGCTAAGGAGTTTCAGAACCTCCGATCCGCACGTCAGCCCTGAGCTGCATGTTCAAGGACTGAGTTAAAGGAAACTACTTAAAGGATCATGGGACTTAGTAACTGAGGTTATAAACAAGGTAACTATACTTATAACTCCAATTAATGTACTTATAACCCTACTTAATAAGTCCAAAGATCCTCCAAGTACAGGTGGGGAGTTTAGGGTATATAGGGCTTCTATAAGGCTTCTATAAGGTATATAGACCTTCTATAAGGCTCCTATAACGGTAACTACCCAACCTTAAAATGTCCTAGAATTAGAGTGTCTGCACGACTTTTCTGTAGGCGTCTGCTGTTGCCTCTGCTTGCAACCTCGGAAGACGTCGCCTTGCATGGTCAAGTATCACCTTTCGCTTCTTACAGGCATCTGCCAACATAATTTAACACTGGAAGCGGTTGCGTTGCATCCTCCTGGCGACTGCTGCCAGACCCTGAATAAGCATCCACGGCTCTTCGAAAGAAGGGTTTAGGGCCCTAAAGCCTAAACCCTAA
>CAJNDV010010125.1:5888-17509 GCA_905221635.1 Symbiodinium sp. CCMP2456
TATGCTATGCTATGCTATGCTCTGCTCTGCTCTGCTCTGCTCTGCTCTGCTCTGCTCTGCTGTGCTGTGCTGTGCTGTGCTGTGCTGTGCTGTGCTATGCTATGCTCTACTGCGCTGTACTGCACTGCACTGCGCTGCACTGCACTGCACTGCACTGCACTGCACTGCACTGCACTGCACTGCACTGCACTGCACTGCACTGCACTGCACTGCACTGCACTGCACTGCACTGCACTGCACCGCACTGCACTGCACTGCACTGCACTGCACTGCACTGCACTGCACTGCACTGCACTGTACTGTACTGTACTGTACTGTACTGTGCTGTACGTCAACTCTGCTCTACTATTTCGTACTTCAGTCTACTAAACCATACTGTACTTTAGTGTTGGAGAACTAACCATACGATCCTCGAACATACTAGACTCTCTAATCTTGCGGCAGGTTTGGATCGGGGCTCGAGAACTTGGTGGCGGGGCCCTTACTGCGCAATTCCGCAGGCACAATGTCGTCCGGTGCCTGCGAAGACGAGAGAGGTCAAAAGACTTAGCTAGTATAGCTTGTTATGGTTTATCATCGAATAGTATATCAGAGTACGGTGCTGTATAGTGTAAACCCTAAATCCCAAACCAGTATGAAAGTCCATAGCAAGCCCTCCTAGAAGTCCTTAAGCAGAAGTTCGTAAGTATTATCCCATCCAATTATAGTCCCTAGTTAGCAATGCTAGCGCAGAATAATCCTCACACGCGTATACTAAACTCCACACCCCTCTAGTTGCCATAGGCTCGGAAGAAATAGTAACACCCCAAAAGCCTGTTAACAATGCTGCTGGGCCCCGGTACTATACAGTTGTAGAGAAACATCGCGGACATCGCGCTGCCCAGGTGTTCGGTGCATCCGGTTCGTGCAGGACGGGGGCCCGGTAGGAAAAGTCTTTCAGTCCTGTTTTCAGACTCTACGAAGGTACTGCACGTGCCTAATATAGAAGCCTGAGTAATTACCAATACTATTTTGAGGGGTTCCCTATTCTAATTATAGTATAATCATGTATCATATACCCCAAAACTCTATCACAAATAGTAAGGCCCCTATACTACCACTTTGACTTGTTCTAGGAAGGCTCTTTGACTAACGAGATCCGTACGGTTCTTTGTTAGGCCCGGAAAGCCCAATACACCTTGCTTAAGTAATGTGCCTGGAATTGAAGGGGCCTTGATATTATGATTTACGCTGTATTCCTGAATCACGGGATATTGGGCTTTGTGGTGGGCTTCTCGGTTTGGTTTTCGGTCCGGGGGCTTCGGGCTTCAGGGATTGTCTGGATTTTAGCCGGGCTTGTTGGTGTGTACTTGAAGGATCATGGGACTTAGGAAGTACGGTTACAAGTAGGGTCACTATGGTTACAGCTTTATCCGCTTACAAGCTCCACTTCGGGTACTTGTACGCGTACTTATTATAGCTGCCCATGAACCTTTAGGCACTAAACTTCCGTCGAAGACTAGAACTTTATCCTTTTGAGCATGTTGAAGCCCCTGAAAAAGAGACCACACTCTACGTAGCCATACATCCTAGGCCTTCAAGCATCCTAAACCAACCTTAAGCTCCAAGCCCCAAACCCACCGCTCCGGCCTCACGTCCTAAACCTGAACCCTTGAACCCTAAACCCTACAACCCTTCCTAAATCCCCTGAACCTAAACCCTAAACTCCGGAACCCTTCCTTCATAAACGTGGTAATATAGAAGCCTAAATAATGACCAATTGTATTCCTTAAGGGTTCCTTTTGTGATAATACTATGAGCCCCAAAAATTCTACTCCCGCCCAAAAACTCTACACCCGAAACCCGTAGAGTAGCCCTTATAGAACCCTTTGAGGAACCCTTTAAAGTTTAAAGGAGCCCCAAAACCCTCTTCCAATTATTTAGGCCCCCACATTACTTCGGCTCCCTAACTTCATCATTCACCTAAACCCTAAACCCTAAACCCTAAATTATTCGAAAGGAGCCCTCCTCCCCCGCCTTGACGAAGCAGAGCGGCGTGGGCTGCCGACCTCTCTCCAACCTGGAAGTTCAGCAGCTCGGGTACAACATAGGTTCAATACTCTACACTCCACGACTGGGCCCATAAGCATAGCTTATCTGTATGCATATATATATATATATATATATATGTGTGTGTGTTGTATATCTATGCATATATATATATATATATGTACATAATTTAAGTATGCATGCATACTATCGACGTATAACTGTTTACTGTATATATATATATACATACTTGTGTATATGCGTATATACAGATTTCCAGAGGTACTTTCTTTTATCCTTGAATCCTTAAAAGGATTGGTGACTTCGACGGTGGCAACTGGAAGACCGTGGCCTCGGTTCCGTGGAGTATGAAGAAAGACGGCGTCGGGAGCTCAGGACTTGCTATCGGGCTTGGGGTTCCTCTTTAGAAGGAACTATAAGGGTTCCTTTAAAGGGAACCGTAAGGGTTCTACAAGGGGTTCGGGGTTTCAGGGTTCAGGGTTAAGGGCAGGACCCGCATAAGGGTCTTTAGTCTGGGTTGAGCGTTTCAGGGCTTACGATTTAAGGATCCTTTCCCACCAGAAAAGTTCCAAAACCCTAAACCCTAAACCCTAAACCCCCTTCAAGGTCAACACATTTCCGAACCTGGATCGTGCGGGCGCGGCCGTGTTCACGCTCGACACTTCCTTGGCGCCACCCAAGGTTGGGGTATGCATCCAGCTACGGTTTAGGGTTTAGGGTTTTGGGTTTAGGGTTTAGGGTTTAGGTTGATTTAAAATTAAGATTAAGGGTTTAGGTTTTTGTTTAGTTCAGGGTTGAGGGAGATGGGCAAAACTTCGGCGGGGTCATGTTTTCTGTGTTGAGGGAAAGTTTGGGGTTTAGGATCTAAGTTTTGAGTTTGAGGGTTTGGGGGTTTGGGGGCAACCCGCCAAGTAAACCCTAAACCCTACCTAAACCCCTAAACCCCAAACCCTGAATCCTAAACCTCTAAACCCCAAACCCTTAACCCCTAAACCCCAAATCCCAAACCCTTATCCCCTAACCCCTTTAACCCTTAAACCCTTAAACCCCTAAATGCCAAAACCCTAAACCCCTAAAAACCCCAAAACCCCCATTTCGCCTCGTTCTGCGCCAGACCCTGACCTGCGTCTTCCAGATCAACGACCACCTCAAGTCGGTTCTGCTCTTCGTCCTAAGGGTTTAGGGTGTAGTGGTTGAGCGTTTCAGGGATTTAGGGTTTAGGGTTGAGGGCTTAACCCTATTCTAATTATTGAGGCCCCTTTTTAAGTCGGTTCTGCTCCCCGTCCTACTGGTGCTTAAGAGTTTAGGGGTTTAGGGGTTTAGGGTTTTAGGGGTTTAGGGGTTTAGGGCGTTTAGGGGTTTAGGGGTTTAGGGGTTTAGGGTTTACGGTTTAGGGGTTTTAGGGTTTAGGAGTTTAGCGGTTTATGGTTGGGGGGTTTTGGGTTTAGGGATTAAGGGTTTAGGGGTTTAGGGGTTCAGGGTTTAGGGTTTTTGGGTTTGGGGGTAACGGGTTTAGGGGTTTAGAGATTTACGGTTGGGGGTTTGGAGTTTGGGGTTGGGGTTTAGGGCTCAGGCTTACGTGGGATTGCATAGGAGCAATCGTGTTGCTGGTATTAGTGGTGCTTAAGAGAGAGTGGAAGAGCGAATGTAGGCACAACCATGCGGCATGACATAGTTCTGAAATGTTCCATGTTCCACAAACTGACACGTTTGTTTATTCATGCCCTGCATCCTAAACCCTAAACCCGAAACCCTACATAAACCCTAAACCCTAAACCCGAAACCCTAAATAAACCCTACACCCTAAACCGCAGGAGTGGGGTATCCGCGCTGCTACGCAAGTCTTGGCAAAGCAGCAAGCAGCCCTACGGTCCTTGCAGAAGCGTCCTGGGCTTGACCGGTTTGGGGATTAGGGTTCCTTTAAAGGATTTAGGGTTCAGGGTTTAGGGGTTTAGTGTTCCTTCAAAGAGTTTAGGGTTTCGGATTTAGGGGTTAGGAAAGGGTTTCGGGTTTAGGGTTTGGGGGTTTAGGGTTCCTTTATAGAGTTTAGGGTTTAGGGGTTCGGGTGCCTTTAAACGGATCCTGTAAGGCTACAATAGGGGATCTTTGGGGCTAAGGGGTTTCGGTTTTTGGGGTTTGGATAGGGTTATTGCTTGTACGGTTTAGGGGCTTAGGGTTTTAGAGTTTAGGGGCTTCGGGTTTAGAGTTTAGAGGCTTAGGGTTTAGAGCTTAGGTGTCTGGGGTTTCAGATCAGCGTCGCTGAAGGCTCCCTCCAACTTCTGCTGCGATGCAGGCAGTTGAGGACCTTGCAGCCCGGCCCAAACCCTAAGACCTAAAACCTGAGAGCCCTAAATCCTTAAGACACCCCAAACCCCTAAACCTTAAAACCTCAAATCCGAAAGCCCTAAATCCCTAAAGCCCTGAAGTCCTAAAACCCTAAACCCCGCCTTTGCACGCGACTTGGAAGCTCAAACCAACCCTAAACCCTAAACCCTAAACCCTAAACCCTAAACCCTAAACCCTAAACCCTAAACCCCAAACCAGAGGATGCCGTCGCCGAGGGCAATGATTTCGTGGCTGCCGAAAGCCCAGGTCAAAGACGTTTCCGGGGTCTCCGAGCCACGGTTTAGGGTTTAGGGTTTAGGGTTTAGGGTTTAGGGTTTAGGGTTTAGGGTTTAGGGTTTACCTGAACCACTTGTTTTTTGTTGGGGGGGGGGGGTTGGTTTCTGAAAATGATTGCCTTATATCAGGTCCTTGAAGCGGTAGGTCTTTTTAGGGTAACCCTCAACCATAAAGTCCTGAGCCCTGAGACTCTTTCAAGCGTTTCTCGTGTGTGGGCGTCCCTAAACCCTAAACCCTAAACCTTAAACCGTTTGGCTGCTTACAAAGGCACGACCCGATGGTGTGGCCCGTGCACACATGGGATCCGCTGCACGGAAAGCGCCGGGCACTTGGCCTACTTGGAGGCTCATGGGACTTAGTAAGGAAGGTTATAACGGTTTAGGGTTTAGGGTTTAGGGTTAATTGGGGTTATAATTTCTGATAAGTACAGCTACCTTATTCATAACCCTAGTTACTAAGTCGCATGATCCTCCAAGTACAATCGGACGTGTCTGGATTGTGGTAACTCCGATTTGGAGCCGAGGCTATGCAAGAGCATCGCATCAATCCTCCAGGCAGAGGGAGATAGACGGAGCATGTCGAATACTGTATGAGCCGTCCCTAGGGTTCCTATTATACTTATAGTCGAAGATACCCCAAATCCAGTAAAATTTATGAAGGCCCCTATACTGCACCCCTTTTAGTATCCTTTTATCGTAACCCTTATAAGGAAGCCTTATAAGAAACCCTATTCTTTTAATCCAGGCCCTAAACCCTAAACCCTAAACCCTAAACCCTAAACCCTAAACCCTAAACCCTTACACCCTGGTGCACCTGGAGCATCTCCGGGGGTTCGAGTCGACTAGCCAGGCCCTACACCCCTAAACCCCTAAACCCTAAAGGTCCTAAACCCTAAACCCTAAACCCTAACCCCCTCAGGGTTTAGGGTTTAGGGTTTAGGGTTTAGGGTTTAGGGTTTAGGGTTTAGTGCCCCTAATCCCTAGACCCTAAACCCTAAACCCTGAACCCTAAACAAAAAACCATACTTATCATGAAATGTTCTACGCTTCTCCTGATGTGCACGGTGTTGTGTGCGGGTCACTCCGGCGGAAGAATACTTGGATACGTAGTAGTAACCACGAAACCCCCGACATCCCCTGAAGTCCGAAAATCCTAACTAATAAGCCCCGGAACCCGAAAGCTTAAGCCTTAAGCCCTTTCGGAACCCTTAAATGAAGCCTATAGAACCCGAAACCCTAAACCCGAAACCCTAAACCCAGAACCCGAAACCATAGACCCCAAAACCTAAACCGAAGATCCCTCACCCATAAACCCCACGCCCTAAATGCTAAGCCTTTAGGGTTTATAGGGTTTAGGGTTTAGGGTTTAGGCCTTATAAACCACCGAAGAACCCTTGCTTGGTGTGCGCCTCACCGTCTGAAGGATGCGGTGTCTGCACATGGTCGCATCTGCACCCGCAGCCCCCTCAGACAGATCCGATTGCTCAGTTCTTTTGGGTTCCTTTTGTGTTCTTTGGGGTTGTAGGGTGGCTTTCGAGGTTTTTTTCTTTATGGTGGTTATGTAGGGTTCGATGGGGGTTTTCAAGAGGATTGGAGGGGGGGAATACTTTCTGCAGAAGGCACTTAGACTTGGCATACCCTAAACCCTAGACCCTAAACCCTAAACCCATTTAGCTGTAGGTTGCGGAGACGGTGAAAGGTGCCTCATGGGCTTGTACGCAGTTTCAAGCCCACATGTGGTACAGGGCGGTTTCTTGTCATCCAGTGTTCCTAGAGACTCCAAAACCCCTTCCTTAAATTATAATAGGATCCCTGATATGATTTAAGGTAGATTCCTTAGTTGAGGGGTTTTGGAGTCTCTAGGTTGGAGTGGTGGAAGGAGAAATCATGGTGTTCTGAACTTGCAGTGGCTCAAACAGGCCACTGATTGCGCGCGCAGTCTGCCGACCCTGTGAAGCTATGTCGGAGATGAGACGGACCATGTCAGGTGTAGGGGCGGCTTGGATTCAAGTTGGATCAAGTGTGCACTTCATGCAGATGAGCAAGTATCCGTGGAGTACCTAGAGACTCCAAAGCCCCTTAATTAAGGAATATACCCTGAATTATATTAGGGATCCTACTATAACTTAAGGTATATTCCTTAAGTAAGGGGTTTTGGAGTCGTACGGTGTGGCTGTGTGAGAGCCTTGACCCTAAACCCTAAACCCTAAACACGAATTAAACCCTAAACCCTAAACCCTAAACCGTCTTGAACCAAGGCCAGCATGGCTAACGACCCATGGCCAGCCGCGACACTCGTCGGGCTTAGGGTTTAGGGTTTAGGGTTTAGGGGTTTAGGGTTTAGGGTTTAGGGTTTAGGCCCACTCGTCGGGGTTTGCTAGGGCAGGAGATACCCAGAGAACCCAATACACCTTAATTAAGGAATATACCTTGAACTATTAATTAAGGAATATACCTTAAACTATTAGTTAAGCAAGGAATAGACCTTAAACTATAGGGGCCTTAATATTAGGATTTAAGGTCTATTCCTTCATGAAGGAATATACCTTGAACCATAGGGGCCTTAATTTCAGGATTTAAGGGGCGTATATTCCTCAATTAAGGGGTATTGGGTTCTCTGGGTAGAGGGCTTGAAGTTATAAAAGTCCACAGGAGGGGTCCGCAGGGTGTTATGGAAGTCTAGGTTTCTCCCTGTTTTTGTGTTTAGGGTTTGGGGTTTGGGGTTTAGGGTTTACGGTTAAGGGTTTAGGGTTGATTACTATCGCAGTTGCCGGAAATTTCCGGCAGAGACTTAGGATGAATATGGTCGAGCCTTACCTGACGACGATCCTATGGTTTGAGAAGGCCCCAGACCTTACGGTGATCGCGGACGCCTTCGAGCAGCTTGGTTCTCACCCCAATAACCAGCCTTTACTTGGCTTTCTTTTGCTTGGCTCTTAGGACTTTAACTTTTTGGGGTTTCGATATGAACTATAATATCCAGGCTGTCAGTTTAACTTTTATCCAGCCTTTATGAACTTTTTCTCCTACACGGTTCTACCATGTTTAGGCTTAAGGGGTTTAGGGTTTGGGGTTTGGGGTTTAGGGTTGAGGGTTTATTCAAGGGACAATAGGAGGGACCCCAAAGAGGGACCCTTGTAGCTTATTGGGGTTACTATGGAGACTACCTAGCTACATAAGGGGTATATAAGGACTATAGAATGGTTATTTAAGGTAATGGGATTAAGGGTCCCTATTAGGGGTCCCTCCTAAAGTCCTTAGATTTATACTTGGAGGCTCATGGGACTTAGTAAGTAAGGTTATAACTACCTTAATTGGGGTTATAATTCCTTATAAGTATAGTTCCCTTATTTATAACCCTAGTTACTATGTCCCATGATCCTCCAAGTAGGCCCGAAACCCTAAACCTAAGCCGTCAAGTTCATTATCACTACCGTTGTTAGCCTTGATGGATGAAACCCTGCATTGCCCTGAAGAAGTGGTATACCGTAGTTTCTTTATGGCCCTGAACTGAGGAAGGCAGGATTTGGTTGATCAGCCGCCTTCTGAAAGTCAACCCTTCCATTTCGCATTTTTGGCTGTCAACCGTGAATCCTAACAGCCCACAGCGCCCTAAACCCTTCACCCCTAAACCCTCAACCCTAAATCCTAAATCCAAACCCCCTTAAGACTCGTCTTACACTTCAAGAGTGAAACGTCCCTGTGTCTTGTACTATAAATATAATAAGGAACCCGCAAAATAGTATTGGTAATTTTTTAGGCCCCTATACTAGACCCTAAACCCATAAACCCTTGAACCCCAAGCCCTCAGCCCCATAAAAAGGAACCCGAAAAGGAGGCGTTGAACGCTCAACTCTTATCTGGGAGCTAAACGGCTAAACTAAGCCCCAGACCCTAACCCGAAACACTGAACCCTAAACCCTAAACCCTAAAGGAAGCACTTGTGGCCCTGCCATCGCTTCAACTCTTGCATTGAAGGCAGGCAGCACCCTGGCACGGCTTTAGCGTCTCGCTCCTCCAGGGTTTCTTAAACCCTAAACCCTAAACCCTAAACCCTAAACCCTAAACCCTAAATCCTAAACCAAAGGCCCCAAAAAACCTGAAGAACCCCTACAAGAACCCACAGGCCCCTGTTTAGGGTTTAGGGTTTAGGGTTTAGGGTTTAGGGTTTAGGGTTTAGGGTTCCTAAATCCTAAACCCTCAACCCCAGCAAAAGCCCTATGGACCCGGTTAAGGAGCCCCTTTGAGGAACCCCAAACCCTAAACCCTAAACCCTAAACCCTACAGTTGCTAAGTCCCATGATCCGCCATTTCGCTTTTGTTTTGACTTGGAGGTCGCTAGGGGCTCCTTCTAGGAAGGACTCGTTTCGGGGTTTAGTTCTTAGGGTTTAGGGGTTAGCGTTTTGGGTTTAGGGTTTGGGGTTTAGGGTTTAGGGTTTGGGGTTTGGGGGTTTAGGCCTCTTTCTAATTATCCTAAATACCCGTACATGCACAAGAAGAACCTGTAACGAATCCTCACAAAAGGTTGAGGGGAAGCCGTCTAAAGCCCTAAGCACGAAGCCACTAAGCGCAAAACCCCGAACCTCAAGCCGACCCTTATGGAACCCTGGAAAAAGCCTTATTGCAAAACCTTGTTAGAATCCTTAGAACACAAAATCTGGGACATTTTCAGGTGGGTCGTTACCGTTATAGGAGCCTTATAGAAGGTCTATATACCTTATGGAAGCCTTCTGGAAGCTCTAATTATATACCCCTCCCCACCTGTAGCGTCCTTTAACGTAGAACACAAAACCATAACCCTAAACCCTAAAACCCTTCAAGAACCCGTATATTATGGAATCCCTAAGGCAGGGGGTTCTAAGGGGGGTATATAACCCAGTAATCCCCAATTCTCCCTAGTACTCCCTGAGGTTCCCTAAGGCTCCCTAGGACCCTCCCCCCTTGAGCCACCCTCCCTTAAGGATCCTATAAGTATACCCTCAACCGGAAACCTCTGAAGGAACCCCTTAAAGGAGCCCCTCACAGGAACCCCTAAGCCTTAGGCCTTAGACCCTAAACCCTGCTAACCTCAAAGGAACTCCTTTAGGGACCCGTAAAAGGAACCCTCCAAAGAGCCGGCCGAAACCCCAACAAACCCCCACAAACCCTACAAATCCCATATAGAACCCTGACTGGAGCCCATTAAAGGAACCCTGAAACGAGCCGCAAGCCACCATAAAAGTATAGAGATCCCCCTATTCCCAAGGAGCACCAAGCGCAAGGAGCCCTAAACCCAAGGAGCCCCAAACCCAAGGAACTCTAAACCCAAGGAGCCCCAAACCCTAAACCCAAAGCCCTAAACCCGAACCCCTCAACCCCCAAACCCCTCAACCCTAAACCCCAAAGAGGCCTAAACCCAAGGGGCCCCAAACCCAAAACCCAAAACCCTAAAGCCTAAACCCTAAACCCTAAAGCCTAAACCCTAAACCCTAAACCCTAAATCCTAGGAGCCCTGCCCTAAACCCTAAACCCTAAACCCTAGGAGCCCTAAACCGAGGGAGCCCCAAGCTCCAAGGTGGGTCCGCAGACATGAGCAGATGGACCGAGCCTTCCACTTCCTCGAAGAGGAAGTCCCGTCATGTAGGGTTTAGGGTTTAGGGTTTAGAGTTTTAGGGTTTAGAGTTTAGGGTTTAGGTTTTAGGGTTTAGGGTTTAGGGTTTAGGGTCCTAAATACTTACCAATATTATTTATATTTTTTTTTTTGGGGGGGGTCCTTTAAAGGGATCCAATCCTGTAAAGCTACTATAGGAGATCTTTGCGGCTTAGTGTAGGGGCCTAAATACTTACCAATGCTATTCTGGGAATTCCTTATTATAATCATAGTATAATGGGCCCCAAAACCCTATTCTAACCCTTAAGGCCCCCGACAGTAGTTGTACTCGCGGTTTTCTTACGGTGTAAGGGTTCAGGCGCTTAGGCCCTAAGCCTAAACCCTACATCCTTAAACCCTAAATCCCTAAACCGTTACCCCCTAAACCCCTAAACCCTTAAAGGCTTTGGGGTTTAGGGTTTAGGGTTTAGGGTCGACTCTATGTGCGGGTTGTGTAACGGTCCATAGGCGGGCTTATGTAGGGTTGTTTTGGGATTGTCCGTTTCGGGTTTGTAGAAGGTCTTAAGCGTATCTTTGAGGGTTTTGCAGATTTGTTTAGTGGTCCTCTTTATAGGTCTGCCGAATAAAGACTCTGCCTATAAATGTTGAGGTTCGAACTGACGACGGGGAATGGTATGGGGCTGTCGAAAACCGACCACCTGAGATGATGAATCAACAAAGCAAATACCCGAAATCCAAACCCCAAACCCTAAACCCTGAACGCTAAACCTTACTCCCTAAACCCCCTGAACCCTAAACCCCCAAACCCAAACCCTAAACCCTAAACCCTGAACGCTAAACCTTACTCCCTGAACCCAAACACCCGACACCCGAAGCCTTGAGAGGAGTTGCGAGATGAGTCATCGATTGAAGACTTTGCGATGAAGACACACCTGCAGGGACTTCCCACGGACCACCCTAGATGGAGGCTCCTGGCCACGAGCAGTTTAGGGTTTAGGGTTTCGGGTTTAGGGTTTAGGGTTTAGGGTTTGGGGTTTAGGGTTTGAGGGTGTAGGCTTCCTTCAAAAGGGGATCTGTAACCCTTTAAGCCCCATACCCCTGGGAAAAGGGATCTATCAGGGTCCCTCTATGTGCCTATTACAAGGGTTCTAGAAAGGTCACTTTAAGTGGTTTAGCGTTTGGGATTCAGAGGACATGTTTCGTGGCTGGTCTCCGCTTCTTTGGGATTTTTCAAGTTTCTGTATGGCCAGCTATATTGCATACATACATACATACATACATACATACATACATACATACATACATACATATATATATATATATATATCTATATGTTGCGTATATATATATATATATGTACA